>JADMNL010000022.1:648412500-648522500 GCA_016271365.2 Neoceratodus forsteri
CCATCCACCTCCCCATTCTGACCTTTCGCAGATTGAGCATCCAGCACCCCACACACCCCTTGCTGTATACTTACCTCTGGAGATTGGCCGATGTCATCTTCTGTCGATCAGACATGTCTGCACTTTCAAAACTGAACTGCAAACTCAGGAGTAAAGGTAAGTGCCGATAATGTATTTCAATGGTGTTTTAAACTTATGCTGATATCTTCACCACTGTTAGGTATTTTTTCACCAAAGTTTCAACATAGGCTTTTTGGGAACTCTTCATGAACACTGTGACTGTCATTTTGTTACTTAGGTGTGGAAGGTGATTTTGTGGCTGCTGCATGGAATCACTTTTCAGGACTGATTAATGAAATGGCAGTGCCAGTGTTCATGAGGTGGGGTACTAAAAGCCTGTGTTGAAAATTTGGTGGAAAAAATGGCCACATTATGAGCATGCATTTTGCAGTTTCTATGCAGGCACATTACTTTGGTAATTTACAATATTTTGACTCCAGATTTTCATTATACCCATTTTCTCTCACCACCTGATTAACAGTACAGCTGTCTTTTTTCATATCCTGTCTGAAATGTGTTTTCGCACCTGTGGCACAGAATGTTGTTTCAGCATGGATTTCAACATTTTCACCTATGGGGTTTATGGATGTGGGTAATAAGAAGAATATGTTGAAAGATTGAGGTCACTATATTAAAAACAAAGAATTTATTAAGTAACATTGGTTGAAGGAATGTCCATTGCACCTCTGAGGAACATGCTGCCTTGCCATGCCAGTGAGCTGAGTTCAGGTGTGAATTCAGTGAGCTGGTTTATTGGGACAAGGCTGATGGGGAAGGTGCTGTAGCATGCAGCACCAGTCATGGCCTAGGTAGGGACAGAGCAGTGTTTTGGCAGCAGCTACAACCTGTGGTGGGTCAGGAACCTCACCCACAAGGTAGTGAGATGTCTTCTGGGGTCTGCTGGACCCATGCACTGCATCATGACTGTCTCCAGTATTGTAGTGAGCTCATTTTGCCCGGTCCTGAATGAGAATACAGTTCAACTATCACAAAGAAGTGAAATTTTGCAAAACTACATTAATGCAGACATTATGATTGTAAAATGCAAAGTATACAAAGACTGAAATGGAAAAAATAGGGATTTGGGTCTCCGGAGTATTGGCGAATCAGTGTTGTGTTTACTTTGGGTTGTCAACCCAATGCCCACCGCTACCCTGGATAAGAAGAGGTCAAATGTGATGTCTTTCAAGTAGGGCCCATAGGGCCTGCATGAAAAAGCTCTTACAGATGTTGTTGGCCATACTGTATCACTATGAAGTACTAGTCTGGAGCTGTATCTTGTGCTTCAGACAGGAGGCTATAGGCTGGTGGGGTGGGCATTAGGTTTGACAACCCCAAGTAAGACCCTACCACTGATTCACCAATACTCCAGAGACCAAAATCCCTAAATGTTTTATTTCCTGTTTTGTATGCTTTGCATTTTACAACCCTAATGTCTGCATTAATGTAGTTTTGCAAAGAATATATATATATATATATATATATATATATATATATATATATATATATATATATAAAATGGTGGTAAAATCATAAAATCCCAGTGATACACCACAAAACACGCCACATGACCGTGCATTATTTCCCAACGACCGCACACCTTCCACTACGACCACACGCCTGGAACTACTTTCCAGTCCTCAAAACCTTTCACCAGCAGCAAGACCACTCCACACCTGGTGCAGCTAGACACCCACACTAACACACATGTGCAACTGACACCCACACCCATAAGTAAATATACCAGTAGTAGCCCCACACTGTAGAAACAGATCTCTTCATCCTACCATTAATGTTTACTGAAAATTTAATTTAAAAATCAAATCCTGCCATGTTCACAGTGTCACAGTGTACAACCACTTTTATTACTGTAACCACTGTGACCAGTCTGATTAACAGAAACCTAACTGTATATATAAACTATAACATACATTCTTTTGTAGTCTTCTTCATTTCTTTAAAAAGATGCTCTTCCACTGACAATACCGCGATTCTGGAGATAGTACTTCACTTTCATTATGAATAGATCATGAACATGTTTAGTGAGAGCTGTTACGAGACAAAGAAAGATGGTTTGTTTGTGCCCAGTGACTCGCTTTTATTGTTTCTTCGCTTTCGCATAGTAGCCCCATGCGAGAGTGGAATGGGCGACGAACAGTATTTAGAACTGAGCCAGCCAGACGCAGTGCCGCCAGCAACACTGCTCTGGCTTCCGCTCACGCTTCTAAAATTACCGACTACTTTATCTATCCTCATACTCAGACACAATATGGAACTACTATTAAGGAAAACCGAGAGAAACTAATAAAAGGCAGTCACTTTTCTGATTTTTAAACACAGCACGCCTTACTTTCACCACGAACAGCTTTCTCACTTTCTAAATGAGCACAGCTCGGTCACGCCTATTTGGGCAATTAAAGTGACAGTCCTTTACAGACATACTTTTTTCACACCAAAAGGACTACTAAAAGTTAAATTAATTTACAAATACAGTTTTCACACCAAAAGTGTCACCTCTGCCAACATATCATTTAATTACCAACTACACAGAAGGACTACTTCCCCAAAAAAATTTATAGCTATTTTATAAGATAGATATAACATTTCGAGGTGTGTGGTCGTGTTTGATATATGCACGCTTGTGTGTTGACACACTTCAGCCTGTGGCCTCGTATGCATAATGCACACCAAGGCGTGTGTATATCAGAGCGTGACCTGACACTTCAGAGTGGTATATCTATTACATATATATATATATATACACACATATATATTAGGCTTGTTGGTTCAGTTCTACAAAAGAATCAAACACCTCAAATTTCATGTGTTTGGTTGTTTTGGACTGTGGCAAATGTTTAGGGAAATAAGCAGACTTTTGATTTAACTGGTTCACCCTAGTCCAAATTGTGCGGAGCAGGAACACCAGTCAAACCACAAACCATAATTTGCATCTGAATGTGGAGAATTTTTATTTATTTAGTTTTTAATTTTTATGGATGCCACCAAGGTGCACAACTATCAGGGGCTGGACACCAACTTGTTACCATCTGTCACACACTTGCTACCCACTGCCCAATCACAATGTAACAGCACAGCTGAGGATGACATACACAGGCTACAGTAGCAGCCACAGACACTGCCAGCTATTTCCCCAAATTTCTGTGAGATTTCCAAATCTAGATGAGGTATTTGCCATATTGGTCCTTGCAAGAACAGATCCAGGAGCAAATTATTTGATACCTTTTAATGGACCAACATAGATGTAACAACAAGAACAAAGTGTTCTAGCATTTGGACCAACCAGTCCTTCTTCAGAAGCCTAATGGCCATTGTTTAGAAAAAACAATACTTTTAACAGCTAGATCATGCAGAAAAACAGAAAAATCACAATTGGTTTAAAATACTCTATTTAAATGGGTGCAAGATCTCATTTGCATGGGGTCCTGGACAGATCTTTTACATTAGGGTAATATTGTAGTGATTTGTGGAAATGTAGGTATGTTAGACTCCGTCTTACACACATACTTTATATTTACTTTGGTTACCTTATCATGGGGAGGGTGGCAGTTTTATTTTCATTGTAGTTCTATCCAGATTTCTTGGAAATGTTATTACTAGATAGAAGTACAGTTAAATAGTGTCACATTTTGCTCTGCAGGTATTAGGATACATGAGCCCTTTTACTTAGGATATCATGACAAGTTGAATTCCTTTGGGGAACAATTGCAGTCACTGATGTGAATAAAGGTTCATTAGGAGAGTGTGTGTTGTTGTGTGTGTGTGTGTGTGTGTGTGTGTATCTCTTAAAGTTAGTTATCCCCCGCATTATGGGGATGTGGGGTGGGGTAGGGTGTATTGTTTGTGTGAAGGAGGAGAGAAATTAAATTGTTATCACTTTTTCAGATTCCTTAGACACTTCTGGTACATCAGGTTGTTATATTCTCAGTGTATATTGACATCAGTACATATCAGGCTACATGGTCTTAATTCCTTTGTGGTCCTCGACTAGAGTTTTTGTTTGACACTAATACTGTCAATTTATATTTAAATTATCATTTATAAAGTCATGTCACTGTACTTGAGGTTTTCAAAGTTATGGGGCATGATATCTAGCTGGAGAGTACAGCTGGGTGATAGGTCCAGCTAAGTTTTACACATCATACAGTGTGCACTGATGTTTTTAATAGACTTTGACTTTGAAACATAGACTTTGACAGCAGATAAGGACCGCTTGGCCAGTCTAGTCTGCCCATTTCCCTACCTACACTGATAGGGCCCACAGATCCTAGTTAACCAACAGCCTATTTCTTTTCCTACCCCCCACAAGAATTGCCTTATGTCTGTCCCATGCATTCTTGAATTCTCCCACAGTTTTAGACCCCACAACCTCCTCAGGAAGGCTGTTTCATGCATCCACTACCTTTCTGTGAAAAAATATTTCCTCACATTGCCCTGTACCGCCCCTCTATCTTTTAAATTGTGTCCCTTGTTCTTGCACGTCACTTTTTCTGAAAGATGCTACCCTCTTGGACTTTGTTGATTCCACTGAGGTACTTAAAAGTTTCTATCATGTCCCCTCTCCTTCTTTCCTCAAGGGTATACATATTAAGCTCCTTTAGTATCTCCTCGTATGGCTTCTCTTGCAGACCCTGCACCATTTTAGTTGCTCTCCTCTAGACTGCTTCTATCCTGTCTATGTCCTTGTGGAGATGGGGTCTCCAGAACTGGACACAGTACTCAGATGGGGTCTCATCAACTGTCTGTACAGAGGGATAACAACTTTGTTTTCTGCTGCTGATGCCTCTCCCTATACATCCCAGTATAACCCCAGCCCTCTCTACTGCCTTCTCACATTGTTTGCTAACCTTTAGGTCATCTGATATGATTACCCCCAGGTCACTTTCCTTTTTGTTGTTGTTACTACCTCCCCATTGTGTAATCTTCCCTGGGTTCTTGTTTCCAGGTGCATTATTTTGCACTTCTTTGCATTGAATCCTAGCTGCCATACTTCTGACCATTCCTCCAACCTTGCCAAGTCCCTTCTCATCCTTTTCACGCCTCCTTGTGTATCAACCCTGTTGCAGATCTTTGTGTCATCTGCAAAGAGGCATATTTTTCCTTCCAGACCCTCTGCAATGTCACTTATAAAGACATTAAAAGGACAGGACCCAGTACTGAACCTTGTGGTACCCCCTTTCTTCAGAGTAGACTCCATTTACAATTACCTTCTGTGTCCTGTTGTCCAGCCAATGTTTTAATCAGGCTACCACCCTGGGACCCATTCCCAGTCTGGTTAATTTGACTATTAATATTTTGTGTGGACTGTGCCAAATGCCTTGCTAAAGTCTAGGTAGGCTATGTCACAGCCCTCCCTGGTCTACTACTTTGATCACCCAGTCAAATAAATCTATTAGATTCATCTGACATGACAACTTTACTGGTAATTTCTTGTCTATAATGCATGCATTGAAACTTCTTGGAGTCCTAAGCCAATCTTAGTATGTATTTAATCTGGGTGGGGTTCTCAGTAATCACATCCTTATACACACTGTGACACGCATAGCTTGATTTAAGAGTCATCTGCTCCAGCAGTGTTATCTTATGTCAATTAAATTTATATGCAGTAGGATTCTTTGTATGTGTTTTGCACAAAGCACCTTTGACCCTGGGACCATCCTGGCTGAAGGTAATATGGTACTGTTAAACTTCTCTGACATCATCATCTGTATTTTTTAAATGAGTATTTTAAAGCAATGGGATTTTTCTGCTTTTCTGCATGATCTAGTTGTTACAAGTATTGTTTTTCTAAACAATGGCCATTAGGCTTCTGAAGAAGGACTGGTTGGTCTGAAAGCTAGAGCACTTTTGTTCTTGTTGTTGCATCTGTGTTGGTCCATTAAAAGGTATCAAATCATTTGCTTCTGGATCTGTGATATTTCCAGAAATATCTCCTGTTTTCTGCATTTCCACAATAGAGCAGCAGAGAGAAACTCTTCAGAAATTTCAATGAAATATCTGGAAATTGCTGTTAATGTCTGTGGCATTCCATAAAAGTAAAAAACTAGATAAATAAAAATTCTCCATATTCTCTCTAGTTGCTGAAGTTTCTTTGCATCCTCCTCCTCCTCCTGCTCCTCCTGAGTCCTGAAACAGTGTGCTGTGTGTGTGTGTGTGTGTGTATATGTGTGTGTGTGGTGTATGTGTGTGTGGTCCTGAGCTGTGCCATTGCATTGTGATCTAGGCAGTGGGTCAAGTGTATACCAGCTGGCAGCATGCTGGTGCTCTGCCCTGGTAATTGGTATGTTGGTAGCATCCCATAACATTTAAAAAGCTGTCATTCTTATGTGGTAGTTTTCAAATTAAAATTTTTAATTTTCAAGTTCCTCCATGTTGCTGCAGTTCCCTCCTCCTGAGTCATGAAGTGACATGTGTGTGTGTGTGTGTGTGTGTGTGTGTGTGTGTGTATTGTTCTGAGTCATGCTGTTGTAGTGTGATCTGGGTAGTGGACGGCAAATGTCTGCCAGTTGGCAGGGAGCCAGTGCCTGGCTTCTGGTAGTTGACACCTTTTGGCATCCACTAAAATAGTAAAAAAGTAAATAACAAAAATTCTCACATTCCTCAAGTTGTTGAAGCATTCTCCTCCACCCAGAGACCTGAAGCAGAGTGTGTGCATATGTGTGTGTGTGTGTGTGTGTGTGTGTGTGTGTCATGCTGAGCAGTGCTGATGCAGTGTGATCTGGGCAGTGGTCAGCAAACTTGTGGCAGCTGGTAGTGAGTCGGTACATGGCCTCTGGTGATCCTTGCTGGCCTCCCATTGATAAAATAAAAATATACAAATAAAAAAATTATAAAATAATTAAAAATCAAAATATTAATTGGACTAACGTCTTACTCTTCATTATTCAGCAACCAAGTGGCAGAGTCCTGTAGCAAGAAGTAGGAAATGGAGCAACAGAGAGGCCAAGAATGGTGGCATGGTGGTGTGGGATCATGGTGGCATTGAATCATCCAGTCATATAAAAGAAAAACAAAGTGCAGTGGGCTGGGCCACAGACCTTCTGCCTCAGAAAGCAAGTGTAGAGGAGGATCACAGTAGTGGTCAAACAATCCATAATGTATCACGCATTGTAGGAATCTCTCACAGTGGCACTGCAAGGGTTGCAACATGAGCAAACATTGTAGGAAAAAGGAATAATAAAAAATGTGTCAGGGAGTTACCCAGGCAGAGAAGAGGAAGCAAAGTGATTTGGTGGAGCCTGAGAGACGAGACACAGACTGTGATTATATACCCAATAAAAGTGATAAGCAGTTCTGTGGAGCAGGAGGAGGTGGAACAGTGGGAATTTGACTTGGGGCAGGTGCACCTTAGAAATAGCAAAAAACAATAATTGTGGTGGTAAAACAACAGAAAAGGACACAAACAACAATGGGAAACACAACAAAAGTATGTGAAATGGCAGTGGATAAAAGATACAGGCAAAACAGATGGTCTAGCACACAGTAGAGGAAGAAGAACTGTTCCTGACCCTGAAGAACTGGTGGAAGAAGAGAAGGAGGGTGATGAAGTGGAAGCAGCCCACAGTAGTCTTTCCACTGGGTAACAGCTAAGAGTGACAGAAGGAAAGACCAAATTGATGACATCGCTGGTGTTGAATTTTTAGAGTGGACACATGTAGTGTCTTTTATGTAAAGCCAGGCTGTGTTGGAGTAAGGAGGGAGAAGGCCTCAGAACATCTACCACAAAAAAGGCATTTGCTGAAGTCTCACAGATCTAGTATGAGAAGGCATGCCAACACGTGGCATCAGCACCAGCACCACTAGGCAGTGAAGTTTATGAAAATGATAATGATGGCTAGGGGAAGAAGAATAGGAGATCATGTAAACAGAAAGAGGAAGAAAGTCTTTTAAGTAGTAGCCAATGAACAACTCCAGTATCTTCCATTCAAAAGTTATTTAACCCATTGACCAACACCTTCATGGGGCTGCAAGTCCTCAGCCATTTTATTTATTTATTTATTGGAACATCAGTTTAACAACCTTTGAGCCAGAGGCTCATTTACAAAGGTACCTCATCACAGTGAGGACAAAACAGTGCAGGAAAACAAACAACCAAGCAGACAAAACATCTGAGAACAATTAGGAAGCAGCCAGAAAATGCAGACATTTGTCAAACACAGTATACAAACAGGCTTACATGCACTTTTACAGAGTAGACAATATACAGTAGTTACATGCAGATTGATTCAGTGGGAAGAATAAAGGTAAGGCTGGGTGGGAGGTATCAGAAGAGGAGTGTGGAAGATAGTAGCAAGTAAAAGTAGAGCAGGACAGAAGGTCAGAGAGCAGCTCAGTGAGCCTTGTCTGGGAGGATAGGAGTAGGCTTAGAGGCAGGTACAGCTGCGTGTTGAGAGCAGGTAATTTCTAAGACTAGTTTTGAAGTACGATAATGAGGTGGCATCAGTGACTCCAGCAGGAGGGCGTTATACCAACAGGGGGCTCTGTAGGGTAAGCCCTTTGACCTTGTGAAGGTTCTCGCCTTTTTGGTATAACCAGTGCAGTTTTGCGGGATATCTGGTATGCAATTGTAGGGTTAGCACGGGTGGATAGTGGTTGACAGACCTGCTGGGGATAGCCCAAGGAGAGATTTTTTTGTTAGGAGGCAGGTTTGGTATTTGAGGCGTTCATCTGGGTTGAGTAGATTAGCCATGGTGAAAGATGGCAAGGTGGGTTAGACCAGGAGCCCCAGTTATGAGCCTGCAGGCCTTGTTTAAGCTGAGGCGGATCTTGTTCAGAGCAGTCTGATCTGCTGCACCATACACAGGTAGGCCATAGTCTCACCAGAGATAGAACAGAGGATGTGACTGCAAGTCAGAGGCATCCACGGGAGGCAGTTTTGTATGATAGAGGATACCCAGCCAAGAGTTAGAGGCTGAGGCAAGGGAAGAGATGTGGGCATGGAAAGAGAGGGCAGGGTCAAAGGTTATACCTAGGTATTTATAAGAGTGAACTAGCTCAATAGGGAGTTTAGAGGTGGAGTGGATTGCGAGAGGATAGTTACTGGATTTATTTTGGGGTGGGCAAAGAGCATGGTTTGGTTTTCTTTAGATTAATTACGAGCCTGTGCTCTGTAAACCAGGCTTGCTATTGTAGGATTCCTGCAGAGAATCCTGAAATGAGATGGGATTACGGTCGGAGGCAAAGAGTACATCATCATCCACGTAAAGAAGGATTTTTCCAGTGCATACACTGGGCAAGGAGTTGAGAAAAGGAAAAGAGCAAGGGCCGAGAATAGAGCCCTGAGGGACTCGGAGTGGATAGATCAGGTGCTGGAAAGTTTCCCTGATTTTACACACTGTGAGCGGGCTGACAAGTAGCTGGAACACCAGGAAACAGGCCCAGTGTCAAAGCCTAAGTGACTAAGTGTAGCTAGCAGGAGGAGGTGGGTGACAGTATCAAAGGCTTTTGATAAGTCAATGAACACTGCACCTGCTAGGAGCCAGAGTCCAGTGAGGTGTAAGAAAGTTAGAGAACCCAGGAGGGCAGTATTGGTGCTGTGGCCTGCTCTGAAACCATGTTGTTCTGGGCAGAGGATGCTATATTTATTGAGGTATTCAGAGATTTGGTGACCACAATTTTTTCTAAGGCCTTAGAGAGGAGAGAGGATTGAGATAGGTCGATAATTGCTAGGGAGGGTCCTATCACCACCCTTGTGTATTGGGGTGACAGTAGCTATCTTCCAGGCAGAGGGAATTGCCCTAGGCAGAGGGATTTGTTAAAGAGGCTGGTGATTGGTGAGAAACCAGATCCAGAACCTGACGGAGAAGACTGGGATCAAGAGAGTCATTGCCAATTGTGTTACTCTTTAAGGCTTTGGTGAGAATGATCTGACTTCATGGGCAGTGACTTGCACAGAACAAGGGGTGGGATAATAGGACAGACCTGATGGAGGGGGAGCGAAGAAATTATCAGGAGCACCGGCCAAGGTCTGTGAAAGAATTGTTGAGGTGGTTGGCACAAGGACAGGGTCTGAGGAGACCAAACCATTAATGTTGATAGTTTAGGTGGGGGGAATGCGTGCCACCATTCAGCTGCTTAATGTTGTCCCAGAAAGTCCTAGCATTCCCCATGAGGAAGTGAGGGAGGCTTGATAGTGCTCAGCCTTCGCTTGGCGAGTGGCCCATGTACATTTGTTCTGGGCAGCAGCATAGGCCAGCCTGTCAACTGGGTGGCCTGCTTCCATGGCAATATGCCATAGATTGTCCCTGTGCTTAAGAAGTTGGTGCAGGTGGGGGTAATCCATGGGGCATGCCTTACTTTGGACTGGCGTGCAGTAATGGGTGCAAACATGTGCAGGCAGAGTTGAAGGTGTGAGTAAAGAAGGTAAGGGCCGTGCAATATCCGGGGCATTTAGTATAGGGGACCAGTCTATGAGGGCTAGAGTTGCTTAAGGCCTTTCAGCCCACCAGGTCTAAGACGTCGCTGAAGGTTTGTGCTGTGGGTTTGGGCAGGGAGGTTGACCAACAGAAGAGAACTGGGGAGTGGTCATAAGGCAGTCTGGGAGGATTTGATATTAGGATGAGGTTAGGGCAGTTTGTGAGGACCACATCCAGGAGTGTGCTGAGCCCATTCTAGGATTCACTCTAGTGGGTTGGGAGACTAGTTGGGTTAGGGTCGAAGGGCTGTAAAGGTGTCAATGGAGTGAAGTGGATGAAGGGCTAAGCCAATTGATGTTCAAGTCCCCACAAGGATTTGGCCGGAGGAGGGGTAGGGAGGTAAGATAATCGATTAGTGGGCCTAGTGCTTGTGCTTGATTCTTTGGAGGTATGTACACTGTAGTCAGGTAGATGGGACCACTAGAGGGATCAGGAGATAATTTAGGGTTAGGGCCTGAGCCTGAAGTCAGGACCGGGCTGGGAGAGCTAGTCCAACGAGAGGTCTTTGACATAAATGGCACAGCTCCCACTGCGCTAACAACACGGTCCTCCTGATAGAGGGAGTAGCCGGGAAGTGAGACCAGGGAGTCAGGGTAGAGTCTGAGAGCCAAGTTTCAACTATTGAGATAACGTCAGGTTTATGAACTGTGACCCAGCAACTGAGAGAGTCGAATTTTTTAAGGAGGCTACATATGTTCATGGAAGCAATAAGAAGCCCGGTGGATTCCTTTGAGGAGCCTTTGCAAGCTGGACCGATTGGACAAGGTTACCAGTCAGGAGCAGAAGGAGGGAGAGCTGCTCTTGGACAGAGGTGGCAGAATGAGAGTTTTCGCTGGAGCGATGGTAAGAGAAGGGGTATCAGCACAGGGTGTGGGTAGGGCAGCACAGGCTGAGAAGGCTTGAGTGATAAGATGACTCAGGGACAAAGGGGAGGAAAGGTAGTGTCTAGATGGGGTGGGGTGAGAGGAGCATATGGGGTGAGTAAAGGAGGAGGAGGGGAAGGGCAGTGGCATAGGAGGAGGGAGGGCAGGAGGGTAGGTAGGAGCAGTAGTAGTGAGGCTGAGGGTTAACAGGGACATTAGGGTTAACGGAAGGCAAAAGGAGGAGGAGGAGGAGGAGAGAGAGGCAGGTAGGCAGGAGGTGTGCATGCATGATTGGTAAGTGTGAGAGAGCTGAAGTGATGAGAAATGGTGGTGAAAGGTTTACCTCACGTAGAAGTTGCCACTTTGGTACAGTGGCAAAGCTCCTGCCTCAAGTGCACAAAGCACCAGATTCAAGACTTTCCAGGGTGATAGTAAAGGACCCAAGACAGTAGCTGCAGCAGCAGGGAGCAGGGCTCAAAGCGTGCAGTAACACTCATAGAATGTTTTGCAGACTATGAGGGTTAGAGGGTTTAAGAGTCTTAAAACCTATCACAAACAATAGACTGATGTGATGGTTGGTGGTGGGGCTGCTGACTGAGACAGTGAGGATGCAGGGTTCAATGCCTGCAGTAGCAGCAAGAGAGAAGTAGTAAAATATTTTGGCAGACTGTGGGGGGTAAGAGACTATGAAAGTCTTAGAAACTAAGAATAAGATAGCAACAGGCAGGCTCTAGTGCAGGAGGCTTTACCTCTTAAAGGTTCTGGCAATCCCCAGTTCAGGCTCTGCTGCTGGGCAGAGTTGAAGGAGAGGGGTGCTTCAGTGCCTCTTTAAGGCTCTGGCAATCCCGAGTTCATTTTACCCTGGGATGGCAAAATTTGAGACAACTGTCATGTCCAGGGATAAAAGCACTCAACTGTCACTGGTACAGTCCCTAGAAATGGATCAGAAAATAAAGCCACAAACCAGAGCCAAAAAGTTAAAGAGTCATTGTGGAAATGCTAGCCACTGTCTTGTTGCCATTCTCCTTTGTGAGTAAAGGAGGTTTTCTATCGTTAATCAGTTGCAGTGCCAAGGTATCAAGCGCCCAGCCATACATACTTTTCCACAGTGGTTCTTCCTGATTTATATCAGTCTCTAAAAGACTATGTCACATGCTCTGAAATGATAATTTGTCCTAGCTGCTTTCACATCATCACTGACATGTGGAGCAGTGGTCAGCGTATTAATTACATGGCAGTGACTGCCCATTCAGTCAGTCTCCTCTTCATTCTCCTCCTTTTCCTCCTCCTCCTCTGGGTTAAGTGCCAGCAGCAGCAGTAGCAGTAGCCACAAGTCACTGGGGCCCCATCAACTCCACAGGAAGGCAGGTTTATGTATTGCTAGCTTTAATAATGACCATCATGCAGAAAACTTGTTGCACTTTCTTCAACAGAAGTTTGATGAGTGGCTGACACCACACTTATTAACATCAGGTTTTATTGTATCAGATAATGCAATACACATTGAAAAGGCCGTTGACAATGGTGATTATGCACTCTCCATTATTTGCTCACTGCATAAATTTGTTTGTTCCAGAAATCCTAGATAAGAAAGGCACCACTGTGCAGACCTGTATACATCTGGCCAAAAGAATCTGGCCATTTTATCCATTCTGTAAAAGCACTGAGGCTGTGCAAAACATTCAGTAGTGAAACCACCTTTCCCTCTACAACCTGAATCAGGATGTGGCAACCAGATGGAATTCCACCTATTACATAATGGAATGGGTGCTAAAATTACAGAAGACTATCCACCGTAGGCCATTGAGCATGGTACTGGCAAGAGAAAGATAAACATCAGCCCAGATCATTGGCCCTGAAGGAGGCCCACTGAAATGTTCTGAAGCCCTTTAAGAGGCCAAGGGTGGTAAATGCTGAATTGATGCAACTGGTCAAAGCCAGGCACTACCCTTCATTGCCCTCATTAATCTGTGACTCCTTCATATGAAAACTCAGTATAAAGAAAGGAGACTACCACTGCTCACAATCTAGTAGAAAGGATAAGCTTGTGTTTCTGGAATGACACATACATTTCAGAAAGGCATACAGATAACCACTACATCATTGCCATTCTCTTGGACCCTCAATTAAAAGACACATTTGAGGTATTCTTTGATACACCGAATGTGGTAAGGATCAGCAGTCCTATAAAGCCTGGCTTATCCATCTGGTCTCTACATATGACACAAAAACAAGAAAAGCAACAAAAATAGAGCAGAAAGAAAACACTCATAATTATCCATTGTAATCACACTGACAGGCAAGGTGGAAGACAGAAGAAGGAAGATTCCAATGTGTTTCCACTACCACTACTGAACACACAGGAGTCACTCATTTTGTCTTTGAGTCAACCTGTTAATATTACTGCTGCTGCTTTTGCTGCACTCCCAGATAGTCAGCCATTGATGACAAACCACTATGGAAACAACTGCCTGACTATGGCTTGATGAAAAAGCAAGAAAGTCACTTTCTAAAACAGTGGTGTGTGAAATGTCAGCAAACAAAATGGTACAGGATTATCTGTATAACAACCTGCCACTAGTAGGAGACAAACCTCTATTGTACTGGTACCAAAACAAGACCATTTGGCCATCTTTAACAAAGGTACAGCAGCTTTTTGAACACCTCAGCTGCCCAACTGAAGGTACATACTGACAGAGAATTTAAAGTGCTGAAGGCAATATTGTCACAAACAGGAAAACATGCCTTTCTACTCAAAATTTAGAGATACAACTTTTCAAAAGTTAGCCTGCCCATCTCAAAGTCCTTTTTGCCATGGTTTATGGATGATGAATGTCCTACAATTCCAAATAGGCTAAAGACAGAGGAGAAGGATGATGAGGTGGATGGGTAGGACTTCTGTGTCAATAAAGTTGTTTTGTTTGTTTTATTGGAACCAGTAGCCTAAACATACACTGTGGGATGCTGAACAGTTGTTACTCCATCTTCTTCAGATTAAAGTTTTGTGAATTTTGGCTGGCTTACACAGGTCGAATAAATAATGTTATTTGTATGGGCAGGAGGGCATAATGTGATTTTATGTGCAGGAGGGAGTATGGAGAAGTTATAGGCAGGGAGGGTATAAGGAGAAGTTATGGACAAGAAGTCAAAGGAGAAGTTATGGGCAGGAGGGAGTAAAGAAAAGAATATAGGTAGCAGAGGTAAGGAGAAGTTATGGGTAGGAGGGACTAAGGCGTTTATGGGCAGGAGGGAGTAAGGAGAAGTTATGAGCAGGAGGAATTAAGGAGATGTTATAGGTAGGTTGGAGTAAAAGAGGTTGTGGGCAGGAAAGATATGTAAGAAGAAGTTATGGGCAGGAAGGCGTGAAGTTATGGTCAGGAGGGCATAAGGAGAAGTTATGGACAGGAGGGAGAAAGGAGCGTTATGGGCAGGAGGGTGTAATGAAAGAAGTTATGGGCAGGAAGACATAAGGAGAAGTTATTGGCAAGAGGGTGAAATAAAGAAGTTGTGGGCAGGGAGGGAGTGAGGAGAAGTTTATGGGCTAGAGAGCATTAGGAGAAGCTATGGGCAGGAGGGCATAAAATAACTTATAATCAAGAGGGTATAAGGAGAAGTTATGGGCAGGACAGAGTAAGGATAAGTTTATAGGCTGGAGAGAGAGAAGGAGAATTAGTAGGCTGAAGGATGTAAACAGAAGTTATGGGAAGAAGGCATAAGAAAAAGCTATGGGAACAGTGGGGGTACACACACTAGTGATGTGAGGGTAATAATGTAGCTTTACAAACAAAATGAAACTCATCAAACTCCACTAAATAAAATGCAAATGCAGGCCCTCATGATGTTCGCCAGTGGCATCTGATAAATTTCCTTTTGTTTAATAAAGTTAGGTTACAGTTATACTCTCACATCATTAGTGTGCATACTGTTTTCTTTTAATTTGATCAGTCAGTGTGGCTAGTGTCATCAAAGGTGCAAGACCACCCCACCTTCCTGGGATAATAGTTTGCTGATGTCACATGACAATATAACTTACAAACAGCATGCTGTGTGTTCATAGGGGATCAGCTGAGTTAGCCCAGAATTTGGAGTACTATTGACCCTACAAAATCAGTGATAGGGGTAAGAGGAATCCACATGTGATAGAGTCAGTGGGAGTGGGGGCTTACAGAAAAGGTGGATCTTATTCCTGGCACCATGCAAGCAGTGGGGAGTGACAAAACAGTATATAATCCTCAAGGAACTGTAAAAGGAGGCAGCTACAATAACATGACCGGTGCCGCAATGTAACAATGAAACAAGATTGTGGAGTAGTCTGGAAACATGGTCAACTAACAAATAAAAATTTTATACAATAGATATCAATAAAAATGCATTTATTGCACTTCTAAATAAGAAAACTAAACAGCAACACCCTCACAACAGCAGTTGGGAGGGAGCTGCTGTTAAGTGTTCTTATTTAGAATGTCTGTATGTCTGTGTCTGTGCATGTTGTTTGTTTGCATGGGTGTGTGTTTGTCCATGTTTGAGTGCATGAATGTGTGTGTGTCTTTGAATTGTGTATGTGTGTGTGCCTGTGTACTTGTACATGTGAGTGTGTAATAATTCTCAGAAGTACAGTACATGTATTTGAAAAGGAGAATATACTCTAACAGCAGACCAGTGAATCTTACTCCATTCAGCCTTAGAACCAAATGATACTGACTTCTCCAGGTTACTCATTCATTTGAGTTATTTGCAATAGAGTGCAGGATGACATTTCACACGTCTTTAGAGAAATAAAGCAATAAAGTATTTTGTGCCTGAATACATAGAAATCAAACATTGCAGCTGACATTTTGCAGATAGAATATGTTTGTATTTAATAGGTTGTCTTTGGGCATTAGTCTATTAAATTGCAATTTCAGTGTAATCACTTTTAACAACACTTTAATGCCTTCTTTATTATTTATGGCAAATATTTTCAGCATCTTTACTAGGAGGTGTTGTATTTTAGGTTGACAGGAACAAATTAGATTTTGCCAACAGTGACACACAACAGAGTAGCTATTGATAACATTAGGTAAATCAGAATTAAATTTGTTATAAAGCCTTGCTTATTTTCTTATAAGAGTTCCATGCAGTGAAGAAGCCAGTGAGTAATACTGTAAGCATACAATGGGCAATGATGTCCTAAATTCTGAACTGTGAAAAGAGTATTAATTGAAAAATATGACAAGCATTTTTATTACTACTCTGTGATAGCAGGACACTCTGTAGTGCACACTGTGCTGTGAAATTCTAACAGCATGGATACACATCGAATAAGATATTATTGCTGTTAAAAGATGAGCCTTATAGGTTAACAGGACACCCACAAATGTATTAATTCTCAGCCTTTTCCTATTTATTTATTTAGTTTCACTAGCAAAGTAATGGCAAATACTGTACACAATGAAGCAACAAAATTAAAAGTGTTCTTCAACCGTTGGAGAGGTTACTTTATCAAAATGGAACAACGGATACACCCACAGAGGGGTGGGGATCAGATAAAGGATGCTACGCCTCCTTCTCTCTCAGCAAATGAAATCCAGCATACTGACACATTTTACTGGACCTACACATCACAACTACTGTGCATACATGCTACAGTACATATCCATTTCAGAGTGCAAAGACCCCTGATCAAGTGCCTACAGTTACCCTGAATGGCTGTGTGAAGGAGCTCCTGCCACTCTTGAGGACCAACCTTTTCTTAAATCTGTTGAAACAGTTCTTCTATTTCTTAGCCTAATCTATTCTTTAGTATGTAATAGCACTACTTTGTCATAAAATATCTTAATGTATTGTACACTACTTTATGAAACATGTAAATGTTGGAAATACCATGACACTAGGTGGTTTTGATAAAGGCAAAAGTACTAGTTGACTGTATTATAAAAATTAAGTTAGTTGTGCTATTTAAAATGCATGTAAATTTCTGTAAACTGAACAATTCTGAAATGTCATAGTGATTTTCATGTATCCCATGATGCTTTGCATTATGGAAGTATGTGATGTTGTATTTCTTTGGAAAATGATTTGTTGTCAGTACCCTTTGGGTAACTTTTTCAGTGATTCTCCACTGAGGTTTGTTGTCTATGGCTTGTTTTTTCTTGAGCCCCACTACCCAAACAAATGGGGCCCACATAAGGATGAAGAGTTTTCACTGAAAAGTGGTTTGATCAGAGATCAGTGTCAGTAGGTGCTGGCTAAGTGTAGAGAAAGGACATACATAGTCTGTTCCTGCAAACCGATGTACTGAAGAAGGAATATGCCATTGCTGAAGGTTATTTCTTGTATTTTGAATAAACATCACTCAGAGACTGTGTGTTAAACCTGAAGTTCGGTGTCTGGTCCATCTGTTATCCCACAACCCTCCACAGGCTGTTGTCTACAAAATCTACTGCATGCACAATATCTTTTTATCATCCTTGTGTGTTTTCCTTGACAATTCCCTGTCCTTCCCTACTTTCCCTGTGCCTGGCTGCCATTCCAGGATTTCTACCCATTTAGATTTTTACAATCCTCTTCTATCCAACACTGTTCTGTCTGCACTGTGCCCCCACCATACAAAGCCACCCTGTGATGGTGACACCATACTTATTGCTTGACTAACTAGCTGGTTCACTACTTCCTGGCATATTGTGTGAGTGGTCTAGCATATCCCCAGTGTTCATGGTTTCTTGCCTGGGAGGAGCACTGGGAGTGCAAGAAGGAGAGTTGCAGGAGTAGTCAATATAAGGACATAATTTTTGTTAGCACCGATGTGCCCTTCTACCAGAGGCCCATGATAGGTCCCCATTTGAGCTAAAAGGAAGGGCAAGCGCAGGTACAGTGGGGAATTTCTCCCACACCCTAGGTAACCAGGAGGCAACTGCTTTCTGACTGTTCACTGTAGCCTTCTCCAAAGGAACATGTTCGGTCAGAGCCAATACAGCTGCAAAATCAATTAATTCAAGATTTCAAATGATAGTTAAAGCAGCAGTGCAATGAAAATGGCCAAATTTTTACCCCACTTTTATTTCTTCCTAATTAATGCCAGATGTCTTCCAGTTTATTTTGGTGGTAACATTTCCAGTTTTCATTGTCATTTAAGAATTTTATGAACGTTTTAATGTAATTATTTCTCAAGAAAAAGATGTCCACCTCATTTTTCCATACAAATAATATTGAAGATCTGAGGAGGTAACAAACCAGGCAAAAATGCAAATGTACAGTACACAGCATAGAAATCATCCAGAAAACCCAAATCAACAGTTCTGTCAATATTTTCAAAACCATAGAAGAAAATTTGCATTTTGGAATAACTTTTTCATTGCACTGCTGCTTTAATGCATTAAATTTCAAAATCAGCATGCAGATAAGCTTAATCGCTTCTTCATTCTCAAAAATCTTGCCATTTGCAAATTGATTTGTGGTTTTCAGCCTAGAGGTTGGGATCCTCACTGGAGCTTGGGTTTGTCACATAAAAAACAACCTATGTTTTTTTTTTTCTTTTCTAGGGCTACTGTGTTGCTGGAAGGCTGGGGACGCCAGCCACATGACCAAGAGTGACTAATTATATTATAGCTCCCCTTCTTTAGTTCCTTCTGATGGAAATTTTGAATCATTCTACATCTTGAACTTTTACATTTATACATAGGTCATGGCTTGATACACAAAGTGACTGTGGTTGTTTATCAATTTAGAAAATATATTATGCCTAGTCAGGATATATTTTGTACTGTCCTTGAGAATGTTTGTCTTAAATGTTACCATTTGTATTTATTTTTGATATTTTTGAAAGACTTGCCGCCTGTGAAAATGGGAAGAACTGCTCATCTTGCTAACAAGTATAAAAAAATTAAAAATGAAATAAAGCAATTAGAGTTATCCAGGAAGTCCAGATCTGAACTTCAAAAATGAAAGCATCGACAGCTGGCTTATACAATGTTTTCAGTTCAGAGGTACTGTTACAATGCTCACCAGAGCTTGCTGCATGTAAAAGAACTTCCTGTTTAATTTTGTTTCTCTTTTTCCAGGGCTAATGTGTTGCTGTCAGGGGTTTCAGGAGGCTGGTCATGAAGCATCCGGGGACACCAGCTGTGTGACCAAGACTGGCCAGTCAGCTTATCCAGGAAACCAAGATATGAACTTTAAAAAAATAAAGTGAAAGCACCTGAAATTTGGCACAGTTTTCAGCTGAGGTTGAGGCATTCACTGTAGCATGCTGCAACTAAAAAGAATTCTCTGTTTAGTGATATTACATCAAAGTAAATGGCAGGGTATGGAGCAAGAAGACAGTGAAGTGGTATAGGGAAGGAGGAAGCAACTGTACTGTACTGAATGGAGAGGCTGCAGAGATGTGATTCAGTTCCACTTGGTTGAAGCAGACAGACTGTTTTATGTTAGGAAACATTGCAGACATTCCAGAGACCCCTTTTTCTACTACATCATGTCAATATGTCAGCATAGCTCTATCTATCCAGCCATAAAATGACATCACTGGGACAGACTTCAAAACTTCTACAAGTGCTTAGTACAACATAATATCTATGTTGGTTCTTTAAAATGTACAAGTCTTTCTGACTCTAAGGTTTGCAAAGACCAGTGTGGCTATGCATATTTTTACTGATTTCCTCAAAATCTTTCCTACTCAGAAAGCAATTTCTAACAAGTGGAGTAATGACAGATGGACAAGTGTCACAAAGCAGTGACCAATGGAATTCAACAGGGGTTCATTCTGGGACTGCTTCTACTGTATTTAACCTGTTCATTAATTATTAAGAGAAGGCACTGGCAACTATTTAGAGTACTGTAGTTGTGTTTCCAGACAATATGAAACTAGCAACAGTGGTCAATTTGTCAGATGGAGTGCAACCAATTACTGCCGGACCTCAAAGAAACAGAGCAGTTGGTCAAACAGATAGCAGGATAAGAGACACTGAAGATGGCCCTCCTCTTCCTTGGCCCTGCATCATGTGGGTTTTGGCACAGTGAGTCCAAAGTAGGTGGATGCTGGAGGGGGGGAACAGAGCTCAGACCCACCTGTGATGCCCGCCAGAAAAAAAACTTTATGAAAAAACGTTAGGTGCCATAAAAAGGTGTAACAGTACAGAAGAGTAGGTGATGATATCTCTATACAGATCACTGCTTAGGTCATATTTGAAGTATTGTGAGCAGTTATTGGTACCACTTCACATAAATGACATTATGGAGTTAAAAAGTACAGCTGAGAGCTACAGTGCAAAAAGGGAATAAGGGCTGTAACACATGATGTATGAGAAAACACTTGAGTACCTGAGGTACTTCTCACTAGTCAAAACAAGAGTATATATAGATATGCCCACAGGGCTGCTTCTCTGCACTGCCCTGAGATGCTGGGAAGGACTGCCTTCTCCCCAGGCTGGACCTGGATTTGAGATCATCACTCTCCACTTGATGCACTTCCAGTATCAATGTCAGTGTCTCAGTAGGTAGCATCCTCACTTATGGGGCCAAAATATCAGAAGACTGGGGTCTTGGTGCCACACCAGGTACTTGTGATAAGACCCATAACTGACAGTATAGTGCAGTATAAGGGATTTACTGTACTGTTGAGGTGCTGTTCCTTGATGAGACATTAAACTGGGGTCTTTTCTGTCCATCTCTGATCACTGTCCAGGTGGAAGCATTAGATCCCATGGCACTTATTGATGAGGAGTACAGATGTTTCCCTAGTGGCAGTGCTAACATTTCCCCATCAATTAAAAAAAGGAACATGTCCACATAACCCACCTCCCAGAACTTACCTGGAAACAAGCTATCACAACTTTCTGTGCCTTCCTGGTTAAAAAAAAATAATAATTATATTTACATCATAGCAGGGTTCACCAAAATAGACCAGAGAAGATTGTTCAACAGATTTCAAGATAGCTGAGCTAGTGGCATGGCTTCACACAAAGGAAGAGATCACTGGAGTGATGTACAGAAAAATTTTTCCTCCCAGAAAGTGGTAGTGCTGTAGAAAAGATATCAGAGGAGGTAATAATTATAGATATATGGTAACAATTTTATTTAAAGTTGTTAGAGACTCTATGCAAATCAGGTCATCTCCTTCTGATTCAAAAGCACAAATTAAAAAGTATAGTACTCAGATTTTTATTTTATTAGAGTACTTTTTCCTCCCTTGTCAATGGAGCTATACATCTATGCTCAGCCTCCCTCAGTCACATCCTATTCTATCTCTGATATTTTCACACTCTGAAAGGGATCCCAAGTCTCCTGCACCAAAGTGAATTCTGGGGGAGGCAAGAGTTTTTCCCCTAGTGAGTTTGTCAATTGTAGGCAAGAGCGAGAGGCATACAGTCAAGATGTCAGCTCTGAGAGGATCAGATTCAGGCTGTCATGCTTCCATGGTTTCCCACTCTGTGAGTTTTCTGGCCCCTTCAACAGCAGTGCCTTGGGCACCATGGAATGCACTTACATACAAAGCACATGTGCTTTACCAGTGCCAGCAGTGGCTGTCCTCCCACATGTGACTCTATTGCACCACCACCAACAGCGTCACCCAGGTGGCAGTATAGCAGCAGAGAAGGAGAGTGATCAGTGGATCATTCTCCTCCACATAGCCCCCAGAGCCCCAGATTCATACCTGAGCCCAGGTCACTGGTGTTATGAGTGGAAGCACTGCAACTGTAATGATTCTACATGGAGTTTGTTTTTACTATTATGCTTGATAGCTTCTACCTGAATGGAAAAGGCATTTAAGGTTGTTTTTTAGGATAACAGGATGGTGACACCAGAAGTCACAAACTGTTTTAATTTCTCTCATCAAACTTATGCATGAACCTGCTTAAATATATAAGAAGAATAGAACCTGCATCAAATTGCATTTTATGCAATAGGGATGACAATGTATTGCAACAGATCTGGGCATTGTGTGGTTTTCCCAAAGGCACTATTGCTGCAGAAGGGAAGCCATTGCTATTCGCTATTATTTATTTATTTATTTATTTAAAACGTTTCACCAGGAAGAACATGCCCGGCTGTGACAGCTCATTTCCAGATGCGTCCTGGAGGATTGGGTGGAAAGAATAAATAGGAGTACAAAAACAGTTGAACAAGTTATACATGAACAATTTAGAGCATACAGTAACAGGTAGAAGAGCTTGGCCAATACTGAATTTACGACATAGGTGGCTTAGACTTTATTGAACTTGGTCAGTACTGAATTACAATATAGGTATCAAAGTTAAGTGCAAATTGCATGATTTACCATAAGCAGGGAAGGACTCAGATGTTAGGAGATGGCTATATGGTTGAGAAGGAGGAAGCTGCTAAAACAGAGGAGGGAAAATTGAGTGGGAAGGAGGAGATATGAGACAGAAGGAAGGCTGGGAGGAGAGTAGAGTTTGTGAAAAAACAGAGAAAGGTGTGTAGAGGGAGAACATTTGGGAAAAAGGCAGATGTAAAAAGTGAGGAAAGGGGAATAGGTGGTGGAGAAGCAGAGGAAAATGTAGGGTGTCAGTAGCAGGTACATGAATAATTGGTGAAGTTATGTAGAAGGGAGGCTAGAGAAAGAAGGAAGGAGCCAGAAAGGATGGGCAAGGGGGAAGTTACAGAGTTTAGGGAAATGGTATGAAAAGCAGTCTGGCTTGCTGATGAAGTCCTGTGGGGAGAGCAAAGCAGCAAGAGTTGGAGCTGCAAAGGGTGTAAGAGGAAAAGGAAGAGGAGGACTTGCAAAGGATAGAGGTGAGATAAGAAGGAGAGAGCCAAGCCAGTATTTGGCTAAAAAGAGGGGCAGGAGATAGGCACCTAGCTTCAAGGGATGGAAAGGAGAGGGAAGTAGAGAGAGCAATGGTGGGTACAAGGGAAACATTCAGGCAAAACAACAGAAGAGGTGGAAGAGGAAGTCCAGTCTGGTGAGGGTGGATTTAGATGCAGCATTGTAGACTATGTTGCCATAGTTGAATATGGGGAGTACCATCTTCTGAACGACAGCAATGTGGGTCAGCAGAGGGATACAGTCATGGTTAAGGCATAACGCCCTAATTTGGGGTGCAATTTTTGTGAATGGCATTAACGTGTTCAGAATAGTTGAGGGATCTGTCAAGCCAGATCCTGAGGTACTTGAATGATGATACAACTTTGATGGTGGACCCATCCAGGGTGCAGAATGAGGAGATATCAGCAATCCTAGAGAGCTTTTGCCTAGAGCCAAAGATCATGGAGACTTTTCTTGGTGTTAAGCATCATCTGATTAGAGCAGAACAAGAGCTGAAAGTTGTCAAAGTCAAGCTGGAGTCTGGTCATCAGATGAGCAGGGGAGGCTAGAGGCAAATAAGACTATGTCATCAGTGTAAATATGAATGGAAGCTGAGGTGCATGCAGCAGGTAGGTCATTTAGGAAGACTGAGAATAAAATAGGGCCAAGAACAGAGCTTTGGGGGACACCAGGGCAGATTGGAAGTGGGAGATAGTGAGTCACCATTTTTAACTGATTGGGACTTGCCTTCAAGGTAGAATCAGAATCAATTAGTGGCCAAGGTGGAGAGCCCTGCTTCTTAGTGAGGAGAAAGTGGTGGGTGACAGTGTCGAAAGCTTGGCCAGTTCAACAAAGATGGCTAAGGTGAACTGACTCTGATCCATACCTGCAAGAATGGTATCAGTTAGCCAGAGAAGGAGGAAGAGGTGGAATGGGTTTTATGGAACCCAGACTGGTAAGGGGTGAAGAAGGAGGAAGAGTCAAGGAAGGGGAGAGGTGAGATATCACCAAATATTCATGGAGTTTGGCAAGGTGGGGAGAAGAAAATAGGGCAATAATTGGCTGGATTAGAAGGGTCACCACCATTAGGAAGATGAATAACTGTGACATGCTTTGAGGCATTGGGGACAGTAGCAAGGAGAAGGAGAGGTTTAGAAGGGAGAAGATAGGCAGATCAATGGCAGGGCAACAAGATGGGAAGTTTTGGGTCAAGCTTGTCATGGGCTCTTGTTCTTGTGTGGGGTTGAGGGCTAGTAGGGTTTAATTGCAACAGCAGGTGAGATAGGAATGAAGTAGAAGGAGGGGTTGGGGAGTGGGGTGGAGGGAGGTGGAGTCGCTGGGTGAAGAAGGAGAGAGGGAGGAGGCACAAGAGGTGAAGAAAGTATTGAATTCATTGGCCACTTAGAGGAGGTCAGGAATGGTGGTATCACTTGCATTGTGGACTGGGACAGTGGGCTGAGCCTTGAGGAGAATAAGGCATGGACAGCCTTCCAGAACTCTGAGGAATGGTTGATGTTGTTCTGAATGGTAGAGGAAAAGTACTCCACTTTGCTAGCCTGGTGGTTCTGGTGCAGGCATTACAAAGGCCACAATATTTGTGTAAGTCCTGGGAGAAGCCTGAGGACCTGTTCACCTTCCATGTTAGGTCCCTTGCACGCAGATAGGCTAGAAGTTCAGCTGAGATCCAGGGAAGTGGGAGCTCTGACCCTGGTTTTCCTTGGGGAGGTGTTTTGATCCCAAATGGATAGAAATTTGATTTGAGGTAGTAAAGGAAAACTGATGGTGACAGAGGTTGAGATGAGTGGCCAGTCAGTTACACCCACCTCCTCATGGAAGGTGGACAGATCCAAGGACCCAAAGGACCAGATCAGAAGGAGTTTGGGAGGGACTTTGGGTCAGTGGAGTTTACAACACAGTAGACCATGTGGTGGTCACTGAGGGCATCTGGGAGAGGGCCAGCAGCAGTAATGTGGTGGGGATGGAAGGTGGAGGCTCAGTCCAACAGGGTGCATTTGAGAGATTTATGGTTGAGATGGGTGGGATCAGTGATGTGCTGAGGAGATTTAGGGATGTGTGTCATGATGAATTTTGGATTGGGGAGGGAAAGCCAGTTCAAATTAAAGCTCCCTGTGATGAGTACTCACCAGGAGAATAATGGGTGGAGATGGTGGTGAGGAGGTCGGAGACAGAGGAAGAGGGAGGCCAGGGCAACAATAGGCTCATGTTATGAAGATGGGGAGAGAGAAAGGAGGGAAAGTTTTAGAGTACAAGCTTGTAGGCAAATGGGAGAGAGAGAAAGGATAGGGGTGAATTAGATGGAGGAGGAAATGTAAATGGAAATACTCCCACCCCTACTGAATTGGTCCTGTAGCAAAGCAGTACCCAGGGATGGAGATGGCATTACCTAGAATTTTACTGGACAACAATGATTCTGAGATGATAAATATGTCTGGCTGGATGTTAGCCATGACCGGTTGTAGGAGGTAAATCTTAGGAAAAGGCTCCTGATGTTGATGTGAACAATTCTCAACCCTTAGAGGAGAAAGAAGGGGAAGGAGAGGCCAGGGCCAGGACTGGGCTCTGTATCCCTGCCATCAAAAGCACCAGAGCTATAAGGAGCTGAAGAGGGATGGAGAACCTTCTGCATGGATGGCGGTAAGGAGAGTGGGATGAGGGGGGACGGGATCTGAGCAAAGCAATAAGAAAACAAGAGAAAGGAAGGAATGAGGGACCAGGAAGCCAGAGTGAAAGAAGGATGAGAAGTAAGAGGACAGAAATATGGGTGAAGGAGACGGGGAATTAGAAAGGAGGAAGAGAGGAGGGAAGGATGGTAGGGGAGAGAAGTAGAGGTGAACAAAAAAGAAGGAGCGAGGGTAATAAGGAGCATATCTGAACTGGAGAGAGCCTGGAAGATTAAGGGAACAGCAAAGAAGAGAGCTGGGAGACTGAGAGATAGGGAAGTGGAAGGAGGGAAGGAGGAGGAGGGAGGACTGCAGAACTCAGAGAAAATGGGTCCAAGATAGTGGGGTTGAGGCTTACACTGCAGAGAGAGAGAGGAGGAGGAATAGTAAAGAGTACAGGAGGGTAATAGTAGCTGAGAGTTAGAATATCCTACAGAAAATACTCAGTTAACCAGACTATATATGTGCATGAGTTACAAGAACAGAACAGCATCAGACCAGCATAGAATAGTAAGCCAATGGGGCTGAGAATCTTATAACATTAGTAGTATAACAATGACTACACTAAGTATGCTAGTATGGTACTGTAGAACTGGTAGTACACTAATTTATATCAGAATACTAGCAGGAAATATTAACAATACAGTTGTCTAGTGACCCTTGACAGTGCAGAATGGTATTCCACTTGCCCCACTGGCATCCTCCTCCCACTAATCTAAAGGTATCCAACTGCTTTCCTGAGTCTCCAAACAGCAAAGAGGAATGAGCTTGGAAGGCATGGAAGATACTATTGTGATTGCAAATGAAGCCCGGCTCTGACCCATATATGGACAGGATGGCTTGGCTTAGGTCTCTAGTTGATACCATGTGCAATTGTTCAGGGCAGCATAAAAGCTGGGGCTATTTCACATTGAAGTCAGTACAAGCTGGAGAGTCCAGTAGCCAGCTTCCAATCAAGCACAACATCAAGTCTCCAATGAGCTCCTCTTCATCGCATCCCAGCAGCTTGATCTCATCTTGACCTGAATCAGCCAGCATCACAGCCTCCACCAACCAGCACTCTACACAACATCCCAATAGCCCATCCTTGAAACTGCCAACATTGTAGCCTTTGGAATGAGTGTTCTGCAAGGCACTCCATCAGACTGCTCCAGGACAAGCTGCAGGACCTGACTGATCCCCAAATCCTACATAGATGAGCTGAGCTAATTCAGTAACTGTACTCAGACAAGACCTCAGCTTGCTAGATAGCTGCTACAATAAAGATCCATCTGTAAGTCATGTCTGTGTGCTGTTGGTCTCTCACCCAGTCCCCAGGGTAGAAGCAATGGATCCTGAAGGAAGTGTAGCAGCATATTTCTTACAGTATATATCTGAAAGTAGTGGAATGGGAGCATGAAGGAGATTGTTTATTTTTGGAACAGGGAAAAAGCATAAAAGCAGAAGAAGGAACTATTTCCAAAGCAAAAATATCATATTGGGCCCAATTTTCAAAACCCTGCATATGCTGTAAGCCTGGTGTGCCAAACATACGGCACAGGGGCTTGCGCTATTCTTCAGTCCAGTTCAGATTTTTATCCCTGTGCACCAAATGCTGAAAGTTAGATCAGCTCCCCTGGTCTAACTTGCACCATTTTGGGAAATAAATCCCAGACTTAGAGGTCTTGATGGTAGAAACAGACCTGGATATAGCGGCAATAACAGAGACCTGGCACACAGCAAATCATGACTGGGATGCAAATGTTCCAGGATATGCTCTATTCAGGAAGAATAGGGGATAGAAAACAGGGATGGGGGTGGCCCTGTACATAAGAGAGGGTACAAAGGCAACAGAGGTGCAGGGTAGATGGGGAAGGTTGAAGAACTGTGGGTCATCCACGAGCCAGGCAATGGCACAGCAAACCCACAGGGTGATTTACAGACCTCCAGCACAATGGAAGGAGGTGGATAGGGATCATGGATCAAATTCACAAGATGGCAACAAGAGGTGAGGTATTACTGCTGAATGACTTCAATATCCCAGATGTGGATTAGACCATCCCGGTAGCTGATAGACCCAGAAGTTGGGACATTTTGAATTCCCACAAGGTGGGCTTCAGACAGCTTGTGGCTGACCACACCAGAGACAGGGCGGTTCTGGACCCAGTATTGACCAATGGGGACGGAATCACTGACATCATGGTGGAAGGGCAACTGGGATCCAGTGACCACAACATAGTGTGGTTTAGCATGGGAACAGAGACACAGCCTAGTCACACAAGGGCAAAGGTTTTAGATATTAGAAGGACAGATTTTGCTAAATGGGAGGTGTGTCAAAGAGGCCCTCACAATGAGGGATATAGGAGGAGAGTTGACAAACAGTGGGAACATCTGAAGGAGCCATAGAGGAGGTGATGAAACAATTCATTAAGATAGTAAACAAAGGGAGACTAGGAGGAAACCACTATGGTTCTCAAGAGAGGTGGCAGACATAGTAAGGGCCAAAAGGGCAGGTTTCAGGAAATACAAGGAGACTAAAAGGGAGGAAGACAGGGATGTGTACCTGAAGAATCTATGGGAACCAGGGTAGGCTGTAAGGAGCACAAAGGTGCGGAGCGAGGAAAGACTATCACAGACAGTGAAGAACAGGGACAAGACATTCTATAGGCACATCACTGAAAGAAAGAAAACTGGGGAGGGAGTTGTAAGGCTCATAGGAATACAGGGGAGTGTAAAGAGGGAGACCTAGAAAAGGCAGAAATACTGAACAAATACTTTTGGTTGGTATTCACTAAAGGGGAGGTCAGGAACCACAGCTGGGTAACAGACTCGAAGGAGGAGAGGTAAGCACCAGTCCCTTCACAGTAGAGAGAGTCTGGGGTGGTGGTGGACATTGCCTACCTTGATTTCTGCAAAGCCTTTGACACTGTCCCACATAAAAGGCTGGTTAATAAGATGGGTAGTCTGGGCATAGGGCACAAGGTGGTAAACTGGGTTAGGAACTGGCTTATGGACAGGAGACAGAGGGTGGTGGTAGTCAATGGGATCCAATCCAGGGAGAGGACATGACCAGTGGGGTACTTCAGGATCAGTCTTGGGGACAGTCTTGTTCAACATCTTCATTGGTGACATTGTGGAAGGACAGGAGGAAAGGCCTGCCTGTCTGCAGATGACACCAAGATCTGCAACAGGGTGGATACTCCAGACAAGGTGGACAGGATAAGGGACCTTGGGAAGCCTGAAAAATGGTCAGAGGTGTGGCAACAGAGGTTCAATGAAAAGAAGTGCAAAATAATGCACTGGGACAAGGGAACCCTGGAGTGAGCTACAGGATAGTGAGGGTGGTGTTGATCACCAAGGAAGAAAGGGACCTCGGGGTTATGATTTCAGATAACCTAAAGGTGTCTAGGCAGAGTACAAAGGCTGCAGGGAGGCCAGTGGCATGCTGGGTGCATAGGCAAAGGTATCACAAGCAGAAGGTGGAGGTAGTGATGCCCTTGTATAAAACACTGGTAAGGCTGCACCAGGAGTACTGTGCAATTCTGGAGGCCAAACCTTTGTAAGGACATCAACAGGGTGGAGATGGTCCAGAGGAGAGCAACAAAGATGGTACAGGGCTTGCACCAGAAAACAAATGAGGAGAGATTAAAAGACCTCAGAGGAGAGATTAAAAACCTCAATATTTACTGTTGGAGGACAGGAGGATCGAGGGACATGAAAGAAACATTCAATACCTCAAGGGCATAAACAAAGTGCAGTGGGAGACATCTTCCAGTATAGGAGAAATACAAAATGAAGGGCCATGATGTGAAATTGGAAGGTGGCAGACTGAGGGAAAAGTAAAGACGTTTTTCTTCACAGAGATGGTGGTGGATGCATGGAACAGTCTGCCTCTGAGGTGGTGGGAGCGAGCACAGTGAAGGGATTTAAAATGCCTGGGACAGCTTAGAGGTGGGAAGAAGTGGAGAAAAGCCGATGATCAGGTAGGGTCAGAGGATGCAAACAAGTATGGGCTTATGGGCAGACTGTATGGGCCTAGCTGTTCTTATCTGCCAACAATGTCTATGTTTCTATGACCCTTTTATGGGGCTTGCACCAAATGTTTGTTGCAAGCTGTTGTAAAATGTGAAACTGTCACAACAGCAAAAGCTTACTAGTCAACAAACGAAATACAAGTTTCACTAGAACAAGCACCTGGCAGAGAAAATATCAGCACTCTTTGATGGAAAGGAAACATAATCACAGGCATTGTCAGCAGATAGAGACCAAGGGTCAATCCAGTCCACCCCAAAAGAGTTTTCTATCTATCCACCTGACCTACTGTCCTAAAGGGTTTGCCTTCCCCTGAACACTCCTACTCTTCCACTACCCCTGCCCATCTCCTTGGATCCATCTGCTGTAATTATCAGCCCTCTATTCCTGCCCCAGCTATTTCTGAACCATTTGATAGTCTCTGCTCCCATCACTTCTACAGGTAATCTATTCCACAGTTACAGCACCCTGTCAGTGAAATAGAACTTCCTCACATTTGTCATGAATTTGTTACTGACTAGGGTCCATTCATGTCCCCCATAACTTAATTGCTGTTGCTGTGAACAGGACCCCACTGAGCACTCTATTAATTCCCACAGAACCTTGCATTGTTCTGTGATGTTGCTCCTCTCCTTCTGGCATCTAGCTAATACATGTTCAGGTCCTCCACTTGTTCCTCATGGGATCTGTATTGCAACTCCTGGATCATCTTGGTGACCCTGCTGTGTAAGGTTTCTGGGCTATCCCTGTCTTTTCTCAGGTGTACACTCCAGAACTGGTCAAAATACCTTAGGTGAGGTCTCACCAATGACCTGTGCTAGGGAAATATCACCTTTTCCTACTGTCATATCATCTCCCAGCATCTTTGTTGCTTTGCTGACTGCTTGTTCCACTGGCTGAATTATTTGAGATAGTCACTAGAGATGACTCTGCTTCAATAGAAATCAATTGAGACAAGATCACAGGTTGAGAAACACACCCAGACTGACTATTATACTGTCTGGCTGTGGAGTCAAGTCCTCATTAAACTCAGCATTTGTTTTACTCTTACATTACACCTGATATATAGCAAATACCCTCAGAGTTTTCCCCATTGCTTCTGATAGCTACAATAACATGAGTTGGTAAATAGTTAATTACCTCTGTTGTTGCAGGAAGAACTATAGTTACTCATTCCTCAATGGCTTGCATTGAGTCATGGAACTGCTGGTTTTTATCTTCTTGTGAGCTCTTACTGAATATATTGCTACCTTCCAGCATTTCTTCCTCTGAATCCTCTGAATCATTTACGGGCCAATAACTTTTTCTGTGTGCATTGTCAGAGTGTTATTGTCTCACCTGACACCCCTCCAGATTCTGCACCTGCTAACAATTCTGGGTGTGACTCTGATAAGACATTGTTAATTTCTGGTACTGAGAAGTGTGACAAGTTTGATAGACATTGAAACATCCTCCTGATTTAGAACAGCCCTGCCATTCAGCACTTCTTGCACACCACCTGGATGCTCATTTGGTGCTTTGAGGTTCAAGGTATTGCTAGCTTTCAAAGAATATGGACCCATCACTTTGAATGTATCAGGCTCAAAAGTTTTGAAGATTTCTGACTAGGGATGGGCTACCCATCAGGTAGCTGGATCGGGTAGGTCAGGTATCATCAATTTTTGCCAGGTAGGGTAGTTTGGGTAATGTACTACCCTATTCTACATTACAGTGTACTTCACAGGTCAGGTAGTTTTGACATGAATAACACATATTTTGTTTTTAAGATGGGCATTACAGGCAGCCTATGAAGTCCTGGGATTCTTCTGAAATTGGAAACAGTCATGAAAGGGCAGCCTGGGGATCCTCACAGCAGAAAGGAGCACATGGCACTGGGCTGACAATCTGGCTGGTCAGTGCTCAGGTGCCTGTGCTCCATGTCTGCTGTGAGTGCTCAGATAGCAGAGCAGTGTGAAGGGAGAGGGAGGAATCGGTGCTTGCTCTGCATGTTTTCACCTAAATCACATCAATATGAGAAGTTAACATATTTTTATTTAAAAGTCCACAAAGGAGTAAGTGTTTGGAACTGCAGGGGAACTGGGGATCATGCAGTGCTGTGCTCGGACAGAAGAAGGGGGCAAGAGGCACTCAATGGCAACTGCTTTCTCTGTCAGATAGTGAAAGCCATTTAGGCTGTATTGCACACTGTCTGTTAAGTGATCTGAGCCCTGTCTGTGACATAGCTACTCTGTGTCTCACTCTAGCATAGTGAAAGCTATTTAGGCTGTATTTCACACTGTTAGGTGCCCGAGCCCTGTCTGTGACATAGCTACTCTGTGTCTCTCTACAATATAGTGAAAGCCATTTAGGCTGTATTATACACTGTCTGTTAGTTGCCCTGAGCCCGGTCTGTGTGACATTTGCTACACTGTGTGTGTGTATATGTGTGTGTGGGTGTGTGTGTGTCTGCAGCACAGTGAAAGCCATTTAATCTGTATTATACACTGTCAGTTAGGTACCCTGAACCCTGTCTGTGAAATACTGTAGGTACTCTGTGTCTCTCTGCAGTATAGTGAAAGCCATTTAGGCTATATTACATTGTCTTTTGGCTGTTTGTGCCCTGTGCCCTGTTATAGCTACACTGTGTGTGACATCTTCCTGCAACATAGCGAAAACCATTCACATTGTATTACACCTTTAGGTGCCCCAGACTCTGACTGTGTGACATTAGTTACACTGTGTGTGTGTGTGTGTGTGTGTGTGTGTGTGTGTGTGTGTGTGTGTCTGCAGCATAGTGAATACTGTTTAGCCTGTATTGCACACTGTCTGTTAGGTGCCCTGATCCCTGCCTGTGACATAGCTACTCTCTGTCTCTCTAGTATAGTGAAAGCCATTTAGGCTGAATTACACTGTCTATTAGCCTGTTAGGTGCCAGAGCCCTGTCATAGCTACACTGTGTATCATCTCTCTGCAGAATAGCAAAAGCCATTTAGGCTATATTACATTGTCTGTTAGGTGCCATGAGCACTGTCAAAGCTACAGTGTGTGTGTGTGATGTCTCTCTGCAGCATAGCAAAAGCCATTTAGGCTATATTACACTCTCTGTCAAGTGCCCTGAGCTTTGTCATGTATTACTGTCTGTGACATAGTCAGCTACACTGTCTGTCTCTGCAACAGTTAGTGAAACAATATCCATTCCTTTCATGGCTGTGTCTACTATGTCTCATGTTTCCAGTCTATGTGTATTCAAAGGAAGCACAGCGCTGCTGCATGTGTAAATGAAAATGATGTGGACACTATGAATCCTAGCACTAATGAAGAACATACCAAAATATTAATAACATCAGCAGGACTGGCACTAAATGTCCTCCTGAACCAAAAAATGCATGATAGCAATGAAATGAAAATGAGCTCTGCTCAACTAAGTTTTATCCTGTTCATGCTACATGAATAAAATATTTCATTACTGCTGCTACTACTACTACTATATAGTAGAGTTCTGAAGGCACTGACTGGAGTTACTCATACAAGTATTAAACAGTTTTGACACGTGCCAGGATACTTCAAGCTGTTGAAACAGTATGCAAGGACAAGGAGGCATCCTCCTCAAGTATAAACTCAGATGCTGAGGTAGCAAATGATAAAGATGGTGGTGATAGAGGGAAGTGTGAATGGGATAGCCCAGGCTATGTCCCACATGATGATGATGGCACTTCCAGTTCTTCTGAATCTTGTGGTGATGAGGTCTGTAGTTTCAATGAGGAGATAGGAGAGGATGTCGATGAAAGGCAAGAGAGGCAAGTGCAGAAAAGAAAATCATATATTAAACGTAAGAATAAGAAGATGAGCATTAATGAGAACAATTCATGTTAACAAGGAAATGGCAGTCTAGCATTTCCTCCAGGTCTCTTGACTGTACAAGAAAATTGCAGGCACTGTAGTACAAAAACAAAAGTAAATTGTTTGTGTGGAATTTATTTTATATTGACCCTGAAAAACAATGCTTGAGCTGAATGAATATGTGCAAAAGGGCATCAGTCATGGTGACAACATGGAAATTTTGGAACATCAGTTATGATATGACATGCAAAGGGAAAACACACAATTGAAGGGAGCAGGACAAAGGACAATGTGGTTGGTATGGGTGGTAGGAGAGTTGGTGGGTGCATTTGACCATAGTGACAATGAACTGGAAGCAGGAACTGACATTGAATCACTTCATGTGTCCTGCAGTGTCTTCCCAGAAAAAAAAGGTTGTTTTGTTCTGACACCATCAAGTACAGTGGAAGATGCTTACTATAGACAGTTTAGTTCATATTCATTTTGTCTACCTAAAGCAATGTCCTCAGTTGCAGGCAGGTTGCACTGTTGCCTCAACACATGCTTAGAAATATGCCACTCATGTTACATTAAAGAACTGTAAGTCATAAGTGCTGTAACAATTAAGTTAGTGGTTCTGTTACTTTCACATATGATTGCGTGACTCACTTTGACTACATATTTGCAATATTACTATGCTGTATGTCTCTTTGAAGATCATAAAGTCTTTATTTGATGCTGAATGCTTAGAATAGTCATGTACATACTGCAACATGAGTGGCATATTTAAGCATGTCAGCATCAGTATAAAGTGCATTAAACATTTTCAGAAATGGATTTTAACAAAAGCACTTAAAAAATGGCATGGAGCAAGTAATAACTGCTAATTGCAACCCGGGGTTGTTATATCCAATGACTGCAACTGCAACCCATAGGTAATGCATTGAATATTTAAAGAAAAGTAAGGTATGTTGTGTAAAGGACTTTATGTATGGATAAGAGTGACACTAAGAGGAGATCACGTGATGCAGAATGCTGAGTAGCAGCTCCTCGAGAAGCTCCTGCCTCCGCTTATTATTTTATCTCGCTTTGGCATTCTAATTCACTATTTTCTTGTTGTTGAGATTTACATTGTGTAATAGCTGTGGCACTCTGGTATGGCTATATCTTGGATGGACGAAGGCTTACATGAAGAAAGCCCCACAGAAGCATACCCTCCAGCAACTCCTGAGAAGGCCCCTAAGAAATCCAGGGCCTTGGGTGGTCCTGAGCCTGATCCTCTGAGCCAAAGTGGTGATCAGGAGCCTTTAACGCTTCCAGATTTCTTGAGGAGTTTAAACCCTTTCCAGAAGAAATGAAGGATATGACAATGGATTTGAAATCTCTATCTAGAAAGCTAGATGAACTCTCGCTGTCTGTGCCTGATAATGCAGCCCGAATTGCTTCTATTGAGAAAAAGAATTAGTAGTCTCAACCCTGATCTGGTCTTGATGTGCCAGAAATTGTCTCTGCTTTGAAGCCAAGCTTGAGGACCTAGAGGTTCGGAGATGAAGAAATAACGTAGTGATCCTCGGTTTACCGGAGGGAGAAGAAGGCCAATATGTTGTGGCATTTGTTCAGAAGCTGGTTGAGCGGGTGGCTGGCCCATCTCCATTTGTCCCCGGCTACATAATAGAGCGTGCCCACAGGGCTTTACGGCTAAACCATCCCTCGGAGGATCCCCCACCCTATTGTGTGCCAGTTTTTGAATTATTTGGAGACAGCATTTCTACAAAAAGTGTGAGCTTTGCAAGAGGTTCGCTGGAAAATATAAAGTTGAGGATCTCACAAGATCTACCTGTCTCGGTTCGCTGAAACGCAAGCTGCCCACCCTATTGTTTCTAAGCTAATTGCAGCAGGTTTGAAGTTTAGGATGGGTTACCAGTCCAGACTACAGATTTCAACTAATAGATCCTGGAAAGCTATGAAGACCCTGAAGAGGCTTTTGATGAGCCTTAAATCCACATTGCCAGATCTCTTTAAGGACTCTTGAATGGTTGTGACGCAGTATGGAGTACTACACGGAGTCGAGAGTTTGAACTTTCGCTTTTTCCCTTAGAGAAATCTTCTAAATGTGAAGACTTGGGAAATTGCATCTACCACTTGGACTGGGGATCATTGCAGACCGCTCCTGACTTTTCTTTTCTTTCCATCATAATGGGCCCATGCTGGTCTGAAGCAGTGGACACTTGGGTTTGGGGCCTCTTGGGGTGATTTGTGTGCCAAGTTTTGGCAGCTACTTTTGTTGGGGGCTGAAAGAGCCTAGTTTGATTGGTTGTGGGCTTGTTTCTTATTTTTCCTTGTTTGGATTGGTACTAGGATAGTCCTGGACTTTCTCCATTCCTGATTTTCATTTAGTCGGGTCAGAGAATTGGCTACTAGATGGCATTCCAACCTTTGGGGACTAGCAGGAAGCACTACTCGAGAAGGATTTGGCAGTGTTTTACTATTTAATTGGTGCATAGTACTTTCATTTCGCAGGAGGTCCTGTGCAGTGGATGTAGGCTCGTTGTGGGTGAGGCAGTTATTATGCCTTCCCTCGGGTGGAGTGATACCAGCTATTCCTATCTCAACTCCCCGCCTCAATCACGAGCTGAGGTATCCTTCCCTTTAGGGGTTTCTGGTCCGGTTCTGGTTACAGGTGGCTCACCCTGTGCTTCTCGTCTTAATCCAGGTTATCCGTAACACTTGGGTGGTGAAGTGGTCTCCCTATGGTCCCTCTAAAATAAATTCCCTTATGTCCATGCTCTGGCTGGATCGAGGTGAAGGCCAGGACCATTCTCTTTCATTAGGGGTATAACTCGCAGTGTTTGGTTTTACAGACTGCGATTTGAGTGCAACAGAGCTCACTGTCTGGGTTCATTATCGGGGCAGGAGTAGAGGATTAGAACCAGTACTGTGCTGAACATTGCTTGTGACAGTTTAGTAGGAGGGTGTGGGTGGGGTTTGGAGCATGGTTTGAGGGTGGGGGACAGAGGGATGGGTGGTTTCTATTTTTGGGGGCTAGGGAGGAGGGTGGGCATTACTGCAGTAACCCTGGGGATACATGTAAAGGGGATATACATCTCGTGTGCTGAGTGTAATTATTTTAGTTCAACTTTTTTCCTAGATAGCTAATGAGCTAACATTTGCATCTTGGAATGTTAAGGGATCAAAAAGCAACACAAGCAATATCAGGTTCTCAAACATTTAAGTTCGTTCAGTTCACAGATAACCTTTTGCAAAACCCATTTATTTAAAGCGAGGCTTTGCAATTAAGGAGGCAACAGGTGGGATCGATTTATAGTGCCCAGGGCACCACAAATAGTTAGGGGTCATGCTCATGATTAACAGGAGTATTCCATTTGTTTCAGACAAGTGATTAATGATACCGAGGTAGGTTTATCCTGGGTAAAGGTACCTTTTGGTCTGTCCCAATATTATTGGGCTGTGTTTATGGCCCTAATCTGGATGACTCTGGATTTTTATGAGGCTTATATCTCTCATTCTCCCAATGCTTCCCATTAAAATTATTTTAGGGGAGATTTCAATCAAGTACTTGATCCTTACTTAGGCTGGGCAGTGGCCTGGGTGGGGCTACCCCGGACAGAAAGCATTTAAGGATTTATTAGACCAATGCAGGCTCTAGTGATGTCTGGCGTGTTTACACCGGATTCTAGGAGTTTACCTTTAGGTCTATGGCACATGGCTTGCAGTCCTACATTGACTATTTACTCATTTCTCAATGTCTCCTGTCCGGGTGAAGACCTTCCTGATTCAACCGCCCAATCTCCGATCACTCACTAGCAGTATGCAATTTGGTACTGCCAATTCATCTAATAGGAAACTAGATGAAAACTCAATGACCAGCTCCTCAAAGATGTTAAATGTTGCAAATTTATAAGGGAACAATAAAATCCTTTTTTTCATTAAACCCTTTAGATAGTGCAAAACCTGATATTTTGTGGGGGCCTTCAAAGCTTTCATGAGAGGGATACTTATTAGCATGGCGGTTGGTAGGAAAAGAGCGGAGAAGGAACTAAAATCCTTATTAACCCAAATCAGATTTCTGAAGTTAATCTTCCGCTAATCCTCTGATGAGGATACTCAGCAACTCTTGAAGTTAAAGGATAAATACTTGGGCTACTTCAAGAGAAAGCAGAACTAGCCATTATTCGTACTCAGGGCTAATTACACTGATCAGGGGAGAAAGCGGACGCTTACTGGCATTGTGTATTAAACAACAGGAATCAATGAGATTTATCCTCCCATCAGGTCAGTGGCAGATGTATCTCTTAAGGTGTCTCCCACTGAGATAGTTCACAAATTTGCTGCTTATTATTCTAAATTGTATAACGACATGGAGCACCCACCCTGTCCTGAAGACATAGAGGCTTATTTAAGGGACTCCCACCTGCCCCTCGCTGGCTGGTGTAGTGATGCACTGGTTGTCCCTATTTCCCAGGAGGAAATTGCAAGGTTATTAGTGAGCTGCCTGCTTACTAGGTCCCTGGTCCAGATGGATTTTCTGCTTTATTTTACAAGATCTTTCGAGACCTTCTCTTACCAATACTTGGTCACTTATTTCAGCAAATCCTATCTGGGGTGGGGACAGATCCATATCTCTATGAGGCCCTGATTGTCTTGCTTCCTAAACCTGATAAAGATCTCAAATTGGTTCAAAGTTACAGACCTATCTCACTTTTAAACCAGGATATTAAGATCCTCTAAAATTCTGGCTAATAGGCTGGCAGTGGTTCTTCCTGGGTTAATAGGTACAAATCAGGTTGGATTTATGAAAGGGCACTCATCTTCTGATCATTTATGCCTTTTGTCGATGACTTCTCGCTACCAGGGATGCGGAGTTCCCTGCGGCTTGGTCTCCTGGATGCCGAAGGCATTCAACTGTGCAACTGGAACTTTTGTTCCACAATCTGAGGCCTTCCACTTCCCTGTCTGTTTATCTCCTGGATTTCTGCCCTTTATAAAAATCCTCAGCAAGAATTTCTGCTAATGGGGCCTTTTCCCATTCTTTTTTCACTTCACTGGTACTAGACAGGATGCCCCTTTCCCTCTATTATTTAACTTATATCTGGAACCTCTTATTCAAAATATTCTCAATAATGATTCCATACAAAGGGTGAGAATTAGCGGCACAAAGTCAAAGTCACTGCACATGCAGATGACCTGTTAATACATCTGTCCTACCGGTATCCTCCGTCCGCCTTACTAAGGGAAGTTGTAAGGTTTAGTGCTCTGTCCAACTACAAATTGAATGCCAGTAAGTCCCTATTTTCTCATTAAACCATAACGTTTTCAAACTGACATTAGCCCTTTGTGCTATGCTGGATACCCAGGTCATTCAAATATCTGGGTATCAAACTTTCACGTAACCCCTAGCATGGTTCAAGGACAATTTAGATTCCCTATTGCAGGGGATTACGCATGACTTGAGAGGTGGTCTAAATTTCCTATTTCTCTATGGGGCCAGATCAACATAATTAAGATGAATATATTTCCTAGGATTTTCTATCCATTGTCCCTTCTTAACACCTTTATTCCTTTACTCTGGTTCAAAAGGTACATGGTGTTTTCACTAGATTCATCTAGGCTGACAGGTAACCCGTTTGGCCTATCATAAGCTGGCAGCCGAAAACTGGAGGGGGCTGTAATCCCCATCTGTCTATATATCACTGGGCTAGTCATCTTGTGAAATGTTTGAGGTGGGTATCTGCTGGCCCAGAAGAAATGCAACCCATCTGGTTCAAAATAGAATTGGATGCAATCAATGACAAAAATCTGGATCCTCTTGCTATTTTTCTTAGGTTATCCCAAGTAAGTGTGGCAGTAGAGTGTTCCACGATAAGGAACTCCTTAAAGGTCTACTCACAGATATGTTCCTTTTGCAGTATTCCCCATCTGGACCTGGACCAGTCTATCTGGAACTCTCCATCATTTACTATTAACAAGAGTCAAATTTCCGTCTTTGGTTGCCTCAACTGGGAGAGGGAAGCTCCTGGCTTTCACTGATGGTGGGTGCATTGGTTATCAGTGGAAGAGATGGTTAGAAAATTTCTCATCCCGCCTTCTTCCTATTTTAAAGTCCTGCAATTGAAACACTTACTTGTAATTACCCTGGGTAGCAGTCTTCCTTCTCAGACTACCTCTTCCCTGATACCTGAGGAATCCCCACTTTCTGGCTCTCCTGGTGCAATTTCTAAACTATATCAGGTTTTGTTTCATAAAAAGTTCGGGGTCCATTTGGGCCATCAAGATTTTGGAGTAATTTTTCCTTACCTTCAGCTGGATTGGCATTCTCTCTGGAAGTCATGTCATAAATTCATTTCTCAAGATAGATTGCATCTCATGCAATACCACATGATAGCACAACTTATATTACTCCCCAGCTAAACTTCACAGGTGGGGTTACCTAGACTCAAACAAGTGCAACAAATGTTCACAGGATGAGGGCACACTTTTTCATATGCTTTGGTCTTGTCCAAGAATCTCCACCTTATGGGTTTCAATCCAAACTTCCTTATATCCCTTGTTGGGCCTCCAAGAATATTTTACCCCTGAGATATGTGTGTTAGGGACCTGTCCTCTATTAGAGTTAGGGCACGTAAATTTCATATTTCCATGGTTGCCTGTCAGTAAGAAAATATCCTCCATCATTGAAAGACAGGTCCTCCCTTCTTTCCAGGAATGGGTGAGAGAAGTATTATCCAACTTACACGGAAAAGCAATAGCCAGTCTGCACAATAGTCTGGCAGTTTATACTAGAATTAGGGATCCCTTCACTCACTAATCTCTCTGGTTCCAAACTAAACCTATACTAGGTTATTGCTCCTGCATGGTTTTTGGTTAGAGGCTCGGCATCCATGGATACTGAGATGGGTTACTGCAGAAGGGAGGTTGGGGCAGCATCCTTTCACTATGTATCAATGAGTCTCTATCAGTTTCTCTGTATGCTGCCTTTATGATGGAAAATGTATGAATAAACTTTAAATAAAAAAAAAGAGTGACACTTAAGTGGCCCAGCATTTACTAGATCTTGGAAGCTGAAAAGATTTGCTTCTAAAGATGATATGCTTGTCAGTCTTGTTGTTACTCTTGTGCTTGCACAGTTTTTAAAGTTTGAGGAGCAGAACTGGTTAGGTAATTACAGTTGAATAGGCTGCATTAGCAGATTTGCGATCTGTTAAGTGAAATAGTTATCACCTTCAGGTGCAATGAATGGCTCAGATAGCGCTAATGATCTCAATTGGCTATCTGCATTTGCCAGAATGTCACATCCACGTAAACAGGTAAATGATCTATTGCAGCCTCACGGGATGGTTTGGGTTTTCAATTAATGTCTGCCTTCCCGATTGTCCATAGTATCCGTGTTCGCCATTTGAGGAGTCTACTGTACTAAAAATCCCAAAGTAGTACTAAACATAAAAAGATGAGAAAATCACAATTTCTTCAAATTTAAAACATCTAGTCATTCGCATCAACTAACATTAAAAGCAAGTGTTGCAAGGACATCAATATTCATCCACAAGCATCCAACATGACAGCTGTTAAATAAAGCCATTGCAGAACTGATGGCTGATTGTTAACTCTGTTTTGCTTTTGTTGCCCAAAACAGTTTCCTCAAGTTCATGAACCTGATTGAACCACAGTACATGTTCCCTGTTGAACAAATTTCTGGAAAAAAGCTGTTCCACAGTTGTATGACTTGGGGTGTAGTGCAGTGACTAAGCAGTTGAAACTCTCTGAGATGAAGCAGGCTCACATAACTATAGATATATGGATCAGCAACCAAACAATTGTTTACTATGACTGTTACAGTTCATTGGGCAAGTTTTCAGTCAGAAAGTAATAATCCCCACTCTACTGTAAGTAATAGGAAACGGACCATATTATGTGTCACCATTTTTGAGAAAAACACATTACTGTGAATATTTTGCAGGCACTGAAAACTCAGTTCCAGAAATGGCTTACTCCTTATTCCTTATCTCCAGGGTTCATAGTGCCAGATAATGGTCACAACATAGTCAAAGTCATTACAGATGGCAACTTCCAACACATAATTTGTTTTGCACATTGTTAAAATCTTCTCATCCATAGTTTCTTAAATGGAAACAGAAATGTTGAAAACCTCTTAGGTCTTACTAGGAAAATATGTGGGCATTTCAACCACTCAGAATGTACAGAAAATCCTGAAGGGCTGCAGACACCAAACAATTTACCTTTGCATACATTAAAGCAGGAAGTTCCACCCCACTGGAATTCAACATTTTATATGTTAGAAAGGTTTCTTGAACAGTAAAATGCTGTACATGACTACACCATGCAGAATCAAATATGCAAAGCAGATATCATGCTCAGTTCCAGCAGGTGGACTTTACTTGACTATTTGGTCAACTTATTGGAGCCATTTGAGGCTGCCACATATGATGTTAGTATGGACAGTGCAGCTCTGAGTCAAATTATTCCTCAAATAAGATTTCTTCACATGTTCCTTGATGACATAAAGAAAGACTTTCAGTCAAAAGAAGACACCACTGTTGTTATGGGGAAGATGACTTGAGTCTCAGACTGTTGAGTGATCAGAGAAAAAAGTCATGTTTAAGAATGACACCTATATGCTGGCCACATTGCTAGATCCCATTTTTTTTTTTACAATTCAAGCTTTATTAATACATTTCCATTATAAAGGGCAGTTACAGCAATTCGAATTGTGACATAGCTCTAGAACAGTGAGACCTGCCCAACCCACCCTCCCACCCCATCCCCTTACAGCAGCAACAAAATTTGATCGCCCTGACATGCAGTGCATAATAATAATACCATGTGTAAACCAAAGTGTGATAAAAGATCAGTGAGGTAACAAGAGTAACGTGTGAAGGGATCCCATATCCTACTGTATGCTTCTAGTCTGTTATGAAGGCTTGAAATTGCCTTCTGTTCGAAGGTTAGCAGTGATTTTATGTAGCCATTCCTGGAAGAAAGGAAGGAGCTGATTGTTCCTTCCAATGACGTAGTATAAGTTTCTTCACTGAGAGCACAACTATAGAAATATGGTACTTCTTAGTTCTAGCACTGACCAGGAACATGTACCCTAGAAGACACACCCCTGGAGTGAAATACTCCTGTAGGCCCAGTAGGAGATCAAGGACATCTTAATTGAATTCCATAAGGAAGAAACTTTGGGACAGGGCCAGAACATGTGCAAGAGAGTACCCTTCTTCTTGCAGGCACTTAGTACATGTACTAGAGTTCGAGAAGCCCCATTTTTTAATTTGGTAGGGGTACAATACATTTTATGTAGAATGTGGTATTGCATGAGACCGAGCCTATCTTGGGAAACATACTTATGACAGGATCTCCATAGGATTGCCAGTCCAACTGGTATTGAAGGAGAAGTGAGTTCCAGAGACTAGTAGGTCCAAAGGTGTCCCCATATTTTTAATAGTACAGCACCCTGTATAGCTTGGATACTATGCCTGAAGATCCGGACAATAGGGAGATTTCAGGAATCAATGCTGATACCTTCTGAGAGGGGAGGACTCCCCAGGGCTACAGTGAGAAGGTGTCTTAACTGCATAACTTTAAAATGAGATGAGCCTGAATACGAAACTTGTCAATAATTCCATGTGAGGACAACCAGTTCCCTTCCCATCTACCAGGGAAAGCAGTTTTCCATCGCCTAGTTGGGGCAACCAGTGAGGAGGAATCCACCTTTCACTAAGAGTGAAAGATGGGAATTCAGATAGACTGAGCTAAGTCGGTCTGAGGGGAATAATGAAGAAATAAACATAACTCTATAAACTTTTAAAGAGGTACTTATTGTGGTGCAGTTGGTCATCTTTACATGCAACAACTTGAGGTAAAATAAGTTTGAGGGAACCAGGCATTTAGATTTAATTGCATCTAACTCAATCTTAAGCCACACTGGTTGTGCCCATTTCAGGGCCTGAGAGATCCATCTCAGACAATATGCTAGATGACTGGCCCAGTAGTATAGTGCCATATGGGGAATCTCAGTCCCCTCAGATTTTGGGGCAGCTAGTTTATGATAGGCCAACCAAGGATGTTTATCTGCCCAGATAAATCTGGTAAATATACTGTGCAGTTTCTTAAACCAGTGAATGGGGATAAAGGAGTTGAGAAGGGATAAGGGTAATAAATTTGGGAAATACATTCATGTTAATAATGTTAATCCTGCCCCATAATGATATGGGAAGTTTAGCCCTTCTGTCAAGGTCTTGCATGATAACCTGTGAGAGAGAATATAGATTATCTTTGACCCATCTTAAGGGGTTGGGGATAGCTTTATGCCCAGATATTTAATTAGTTTAGAGTCCAACCTATACCTAGGGGAAAATGTCATCCTTAAATACCTTGTGATTTAATGGGAAAAAAAACGGATTTGCTAGCATTCAACTTATAATTGGATAGCACGCTGAACCTAGCTATTTCATTCAGTAAGGGTGGTATTGAAGAAACCGGATGGGAGAGATATATCAGCAGATCATCTCATGATGCAGTGAGTTTAATCTCATGACGCCAACTCTGATATCTTGTATAGAGATATTTTGGAGAATGTTTTGGATGAGGGGTTCCAGATATAGGTTAAACAAGAGAGGCGATAGGAGCAACCCTGCCTAGTACCTGAATGGGTGAGAAGTAGTTTGAGAAGGCCCCGTTAGCGAGATTCTTGCTGTAGGGGATTTATATAGTGCAGCAACCCAAGAGATGAATACCGAGGAAAGTTAAAGGCACTCAATACCTTAAAGAGAAAACTCCAATTCACCCAGTCAAACACCTTCTCGCATCCAAGGAGACCAAACCTAGGGAAATCAGCATCTCTGGAAGCTGAGAAGACATGGAATATTTTGTAGATGATCTGATGAAGATCGCCCTTCATGAAGCCTACCTGATTCATACCTATTAATTGGGAGCACCACGGATAACCTGTTGGCTAAAATCTTTGAAAGGATCTTGATATCCTGATTTAGGAGGGATATAGGCCTGTAGCTCTGGACGAGCTCAGGTCTTTATCTGGCTTAGGAAGGGGCAGTATCAAGGCTTCAAAGAGGTGGCAGTTAACCTCTGTCCCGGATAAAATGTGCTGAAATAAACTATTAAGTATTGGCAATAGAAGTTCCCGAAATGTTTTACAGAAAAGGGAGGAAAATACATCAGGTCCAGGAGTTTTATCCGAGGTAAACCGCTAATAACCTCAGAGATTTCCCTGAGTTAAGGGAGAGACCAGGAGGCTATGTAATGTACTGGGAGGGAGGGTAGATGTGAGTCCGTCAGGTACTTCTCCACACTTACTGGGCTGGGAGGGTGCTCCATGTCCCCATAAAGCAATTTGTAGTATGCTGCGAACTCTTGAACTATCTCAGTGGGAGATGTTTTCAGGGACCCATCTACAGAAGCCTTAATTGAAGGGATAAATCTAGCTGATTCTTGTTGTTTGATGCGGTGCCAGAAGGCTCCAGCTTTCTCACCTTGGTCAGTATAACTAGCTTTGGTGTTATGATAGCTAACTCCGCCTTCTCTCGGAGTAGTTCTAAGTATTTGTCTCTCAACCCTAGGAACCTCACCTTATCCTCCTCCGAGGAGTTAACAGAGAGACTGGATTCCTGAGCCCAATTTGGGATAACAAAGACAGTAATTCTCTCTCTCTCGTTCTTTTCTAGCCACTGAGAGGCCAATGATAACTCCTCTCATGTAAGCCTTGAAGGCCCCATATAATATCTGGTTTTGCACTATTTAAAGGGTTGGATAGAAAAAGGCCTCAATGTGCTCCCTTATGGTATTGCAATAATTAGAATCTTTAAGCAGTTGATCATTAAGCTTCCATCATGTTTCTTTTTGACACATCTTGAATTGAGAGATCACACAGCACTAGAGAGTGATCAGAGACAGGGCCAGGCTGTATCGACGAGGACCTAACCCGGCAGAAGAGTCTGAGAAATGAATATGTAGTCAATACGGACTGTGAACCATGTGCAAGACCTAAATGTGAACTCCTTGGAATCAGGATTTAAGACATGCCAGACATCACAGAGCCCGCATTGATCCAGTAATTCTCTAAGAGCCCTCTGACCCGAGGAGATCCCCCATGCGCCCTGACCTGTCAAGATTTGAATCTGCAACTTGGTTAAAGTCACCCCAGGATAATCCTTATGGGAAGGAAAGGCAAGATTAAGTTTATGAGTCTCATGAAATAAGCAGGTCATCAGCATTGGGACCATATATACTGCCCAATAGCAGCGGTATAGACCAGAGAGTACCTTTAACTAAAACGAACCTACCCTCAGGATCCCTGATAGTATGAGTTGGGATGAAGGAATACCCTGTTAATAATGATCATAACCCCACAGCTATTTGAGGAGCCTTGCGCCTCATACACCTTCACCACTTGTTGCCTCCTCAGTTGTGAGGCTTCTGTTTCTAGTAGGCGTAATTCTGTAGGAAAGTAACCTGATTACGTAAAAGACTTAATTGTTTGAGATTCTGGTATTGTTTAGATTTTTCCTGATCCCTTGACGCTCCACGTTGCAAAAGTCACCTCCTTAGCCATCTACTTAAGGCTTCAAGGGTAGTAGATTCAACCTTGCACCTGGGTGTGTAACACAAGTAATCTAACCCCCATTGCTGCTGTAAGGCCCATCCACCACCCTAACCCCGCAAGAAGCCCCGATTTAAACCCACTAATACACCCCCACCCCCAACAGAACCACGAAACCCTCCCCCCCAGCAGCCCACACTGTCACAAGCAATGCTTAGCACAGCACTGGATCTTATCCTCCCCCGCCCCAACATATTCCCTGCAAGTGATCACCCTCATAGTTCAAATACAAGGCAGTCAATAAGCTGCATTAATGAGGGCTTAGTGTCAACGAGCTGTCTCAGGCTTCCAGGCCTGCAAACATCTGCTGGTGAATCCACTAATGAACGAGAGAGAGAATAGAACTAGATGCCATAAATATGAATGTGAAAAATGTCATTCAAGCCCTGGGAGGAGTTGAAAATGTTTATTCCCCATAGGGAACTACCTGATGAACCAGAACCAAAGCGAGAAATAACATGGAGGGTGAGCCCATCATTGAGATATAAACATGAAAAACAGATCCGGATGAGAAGTGAAACAAAATCCAGAGATGGGAAACCCGTGGGAGTAACTGCCTAGGGTTGTGAACCGCTAGCTCCAAGAAACCCTCCCTACAAAACCAGAGTGACTTAGTAAATGAAAGCAGTCCCTCTCAAGGCTGAATGACCGGACTTGCATTACATGGGTGAGCTGCGCCCTCTTGTGGACTTAACCAGATCCAGCCCACCAGTCAAGGCACCCTGAAAGCCTGGAATCGCCCAAAATCCAAATTCCATCCTGTAAAGACTAAACAAGAAGCATAACCCAAGACCTAGCCCTATGTGCTCCCCTGGATACTAAATAAGTGATATTATATCAGATGCAGTCCAAAACAAACCCCGAGGAGCCCCCAGGACTCTCCCTGCAACACTATTCCCACCAACAGGCCAGGGCCTGTTGAAAATAAAGTTAAGCCTCTATTAAAAGTCCATATCTATTAAAGAGCATTAAGTCGAGTGAAATCCATCTCTAGAAAGAGCACTGTACACACAAGATCCAAACGACGGTTCGCTCTGAAGTTCCCAATGGGCCGCAAGATCAGGAGGCCCTCTCAGGTCATGCAAAATAGATCTGGCAATGCCGACTTAAGGTTTAGTAACGCAGCATCAGGATCCTCGAAACTGAGCCATGAGCCATTTACAGAGACTTGTAATTTTGCTGGGTACCCAATCCTGAACTTTAAACCCACCACTATAATCTTGGATACAATCGGGTGGAAGGCTTTCCATTTCAATCGAACCGAACCAGGGATATCCTGAGCAACTCTTAGCTTCACCTTCTCCCATCTGACTTCTTGCAGAGCCTTGACTTTCTGAAGGAAATGCTGCCTTTCCAGATAGTTCAGAAAGTGGCAAATAATGGGGCGAGGGTGCATCAGGCAGGGTTTTGGTCCAAAGATCGGTGGGCCTGTCTATGATATAATTTGGGCTAAAGGAGAGGGACTAGCAACTTTTTCTACCAGCTTCTGGATAAAGATTACAGTGTTCTGGCCTTCTTCTCCTTCTGGGAGCCCAAGGATTACCACATTATTTCTCCGACTACAGCCTTCCAGATCCTTGAGTTTTGCTTCTAATCGAGACAACCTTGTTTCATTAGTAGGAGCTCAGGATCCAGGCTTTCCAACTTTCTCTCGATCAAAAATATTCGGGCAGTCTTGTCCGATACTGTCGTGGAAACTTCCTCTATCTTTCTGGAGAGGGACTTCAGGTCAATTGCCATATCTTTCATCTCTTCCCAGAATGGTTTAAATTCCTCTAAGAATTGATTAAGTGTTAGGGTTCTTGGTCCCGGCTTGACACCGAGGTTCCGGGTTTGTCTGGGCCACTCGAGGCTCGGGATTTCTTCGAGGCCTTCTCAGGGGTGGTGGGGGTATGTTTCTGCAGGGCTTTCTTCATGTAAGCTCCATTTACCACACAGGAACCCAAAACAGGAGCACACGCTGTTCAGAGACAAGAAAACTCTTAGGCAGAGGAGTTAGCAGAAATTTAACAATAATGACGATTTTGTATTCGGGAGGCAGGAGCTTAACGGAGGAGCAACTACTCAGCACTCTGCATCACGTGATCTCTTGCTAGATCCCCATTTAAGTGGAACATTAGAGACATCCTTCTTGCATTGGAAGACATTGAGTATTGAGAGATCTTCTGCTAACCAAATGTGACATTGCCTTAGCAACACCATTAACTGATGTACAGTAGTTAAACCCTGCCAAACCATCAGAGTGCACCTCTGGAACAGACAATAGCACATCTATCTATTCTTCACAATCACCAGTGTCATCAGAGAGGAAAGGACATTAACTGTATCTTCTTGGGCATCCTATGTTCAGAGTCAGAAAGGCAAATCACTTTGAGTCACCTGCAACAACTTGGACTAGTATCCTTTAAAGAAATCACAGCTGCTTCATCTGCCAGACTGGTAACTGTCTCATGCAGCACAATGAGCCTGGAGTATTTTGCAGGTCATACTGTGATTGGTCTAGAGGAAGATCCATTAACCTATTGGAGACAGAAGAGAACAATATGGCCAGATCTAGCAAATCTTCCAATAATAAACCTCAGTTGTCCATTTTCAAGTGTTTATTCAGAAGGCATATTTAGTACAGCTAGAGTAATAGTCACTGACCACAGAACACTGTTACGTCCTGCAAATGTGGAATGATTTACATTTCTCAAAATGAATACTGTCAATTTCCCAGTTGTACCAAACTCTGAATCATGCAATTCTGACCTAGAAGATGAACTACAGCCTGCAAACCGTTATACTGAATATGATGACTAGGTTGTGTATGAAAAGACAGAACATCAGCATTGCCACCATGGCAGCCACAGGTGCCACACTATTCTTAGTTTTCTTTTGTCAGTCATCCATTTTATATTGTTACTTTGATGCCAACCATGGGTATAATTTTTGAGAACAGCAGCAGGCTCAGTCAGAGCAGCTGCACCTCTCGCACTCACCTCAGCAATGCCTGCCATGGGTATAACTTTAGAAACAGCAGCAGGCTCACTAAGAGCAGCTGTGCCACTTGTACCTGCCTCAGCTATGCCCACTATGGGTATAATTTTTGGAAATAGCAGCAGGCTCACTCACAGCTGCTGTGCATCTCATACCTACCTCAGCAACTCCTGCCATGGGATTATTTTTGAAATAACATCAGGCTCAATCAGAGCAGTTGCACCTCTCATACCTACCTCAGCAATGTCCACCATGGGTGTATATTTTGAGAACAGTAGCAGGCTAAATCAAAGCAGCTGTGCCTCTCATACATACCTCAGAAATGGCCAGCATGGGTATCATTTCTGGACACAGCAGCAGGCTCGATAACAGCATCTGCACCTCTCATACCTGCCTGATCAATGGCCGAAACAGGGTCATAATGTTGTATGGCAGAATGCCATGTGGCAGAATCGCCTTGCACAATTTTCTTTTATTTATTGTTCTGTGGAGGCTCCGCCCCACACACCCTGTTATGGGGGTGTGCCCCAGACCCCCACTAATGATTCCAACTCCTGGGAGGGTCCGACTTGGAGTGCGCACAGGTCCGGGTTTCACCATAATGCCACACGCTATTGCCGTATGACATTATAACCTCATGCAATCAAGGGCTGCCATGGGTATAATTTCTGGAAACAGCAGCAGGCTCACTGAGAGCACCTGTTCCTCTCATTCCTGCCTCAGCAATTCCCCACCCATGGGTATAATGGCTCAGGGAACCTAACAAGCAGTGTAATAGTCAAAAAAACAGTCCTTCAGATGAGTTTTGTTATTATTAGAGACAATAATTGGGCAGTAGAATTGGTCTAGTAGTGACTACCTGACCCGACCGACCCGACCTACCCAGTTTTCCATCTGAGTATTTTTATGGTATTTTAGAGGTACCATATGTAGTCTTGATGGTTGGGTAGTTCAGAACCCATCCATCTGTTTTTCTGACTTGTTTAGTGGTGTTTGTCCAACCTGCCTTTGTTAGACCCTGAGTAGTTAATCTTTTTTGTTTTTTTATCATTGCACCTGATGGGTCTATTTCAGGGGACTAAGCTCAGCAGCTTTCTTTTAAATGAGTAGTCAGTTTGGAAAATAATTCCATATTTCTCAGACCCTTTTAGCCTTATTTGCCATCATGCTGGTTGTGTTTAGCTGCAGCAGCAGACCTTGGCACACTATTAGATTTTCTATCCAACCTATCCCCAGACATGGAGGTTCAATGGATACAGCAATGTAGTAGAGAAGCAGCATACCTAGCAAACAGGTTAGTGATCCAGAGGGGGAAATTACAGCTTGGAGGAGAGTAGTGGTAATCCAACAGAAAGGCACTCATTTGCAGTGAAAGCAAAGAGACCTGAACAAGAATGAAGAGTATGGAATGAGAAAACAATTAGCTGAAGGGCAGCAGTTCATTTATAAGGAGTGCAGGTTGAAATAGGGCAGGATTAAGAAAGGAGCTCACACTTTGGAAGCAGTAGTCATGGAGTACGGGAAAGGGCAGAGTACAGCACAGCTTAATTTCAATGAGAAAATAGTGAAGGCAATATTTGAGGCTTACAGGAGAGACAAATGGTGGTAAGAAAGAAATCAAGAGGAAGTTGCTCCTATGAAAAGGAGCTTACTTTAAGAAATAGGCTTTAAGCTGCAGCTGGCAGTTGGATAGTTGCTCTAGTGAGCAAACAGCAGTCCCGGATGCAGTCTGTGAGGTGATAGCAACTGGGAAAGAAAATACTTTCAAAAACAGCAACAACAATAGAAATCAGCCCAATTGTACAGAAACAGGTAAACAGAACTGAATGATGTCCCCACAGGAAGTATTATGAAGACCCTCTGGCAGACAGCTTCTGAAAAGGATTGTGGTAGCCAGTTGCATTATAAAACATGTCTTGTGGACCTCTTGAAGCAGAATAATGCAACAGCAAGAAGAGGGCATGCAGTGCTACTCAGATGCTAGGAAGCTTAGAACACCATTCCTGATTAGGTACATGTGAGGAGAGCCCTATAAATGATTCTATTGTTTGTGACTTCTGTAATGCTTACATTAATTCACTGTGTAGAGAGTTTATGCAAATGTCAAGACTTCTACATCCCTTGAAATACTTTCACGATGGTAAAAATGGGGAACTCAGTTCCAGGAGTAATATTAAACATATAAATCAGTTCCTGGAGCAACATGTGAAGTAAAACCTGTCCAGTGTGTAAAATGTCCCTCCCTCCCACCAAAAATGCATAAACTAAATAAAGTGCAAAAGGCACCATATTATGAGGAAACATATCCCCAAATCCCTGTTAGGTATGTTCAATGCTAAAACAAAAGTCGTGTGGTCCCCTGTGAAGTTTTTCCATTTGCAATACTGAATTTTTGACGAAGTATGGCTACCAAAAGGACACTTGATTTATGGCAGCCCTTTACAGTAATCCTTTGCACAAACTGATATTTAATATGATTACGATTACGTTCAACAATGAAGGTATAATTGTATGACATACAGTACTGGCTGTCACAATGTTATTATGTGAAAGATTTAAATGACTTCACAAAACAGGATGCTGTGGTGGCAGGCTGCATTGCAAGTGTACAGCTAGAGGACTTCATGAAGCAGGGCAACTCAGACAGAGAGAGAGAGAGAGAGTATGTTAACTTTGAGTACTTTAGCTTGTTTTTGTTCCAGGTCACTCTAACATGTGTTATAAATGGGCTATAGTTTTCTTCTAAGCAGTGCATGTGACAAATTAGGATGTGGGTGATGTAGGACTTTTGTAATTTGTCTGTGTGAAGTAGCTGCATCGTAAGTAGAACTTTGTCTACTGGCTTGCAATACTGTAGATAATTTGGTTATGTGATTTACAAAGGCTTGAGACATTGGCCTGTATTGGTGGAGTGATATCTCTGGATTTAATTCAGTGCAGTACAGATCATGGCAGTCCACAGGACACTTTGCAGTGGGGACAGCGGGCCAAGGTAATTAGGCAACACATTCCTGGTTGCTGCTTACAACAGCTAGGGGACTCTTATTAAAGGTTTTGTACCCATATTACAAGCAGGAAGGGAATGCTACACACCAGGATGAGACAGGCACAGGTAGGAGGGATAAAAAGGAAAACAAGAGACACCCTGTCTAGGGTATGGTAACAAATTAGTGTTAAGGAACCTAAAGGAAGAGGAATGAGTTCAACAGGAGTATGAAGGAGGCAGGAGGGCATAGGGAAGTTCAAACAGACACTAGTCAAGGAAGAAAAGATCATGAGAGTGGTGCAGTGTAATGAGTGTGGACAGCAGTCTTTCTGGACATCTTCTGGAGGCTGAGGTGCTGCCCCATTTGTACTCACCTCTAGGCTTTATGCAGGGGATGCTGGATTCTGGACCAAACTAGCAATGGAACAGAGGACATTCTGCCTCCCTAGGTGCCACTAAGTCTGCCACCACCACACCCCAGAGAATGTCTAGACAGATGCAGACTGGATGGACCTTGGTGGGCTTCAGGAGGGTAGGGGTGGTAGGAAGGGTGCACACCTCAGCCTATTTCACTTCAGAATTCCTTTGCTGTGCTGGTAGTAAGGGTAGCTGAGAGGAGGCACCAGTTAAAATGGAAAGTGAGGAAGTGGGGTTCCTTAGATGTGGAGGCCCCAAGGAGAGAGGAACAACCCCAGGTCAGGAGGAAGAAGCTGCTAGTGGGGGATTCTATTATTTGGGAAAGACTTGGGAGGGGGGATGAAGTGTCAGAGAGTTGCTTTGGCATGGTTAGAGGAAGAGTGCATCTGAAGGATCGCTAGGGCAGCAGGAGATGGGTGGGAACTAGACGCCATTGTTCACCTGGGGACTGGGCAGGGGTAGTGCAAGGTAACTCAGGTAGTTGGAGAGGGCCATAAACAGGTAGCACACATGGTGGCTTTTTCTGAGGTGTTACCTGTGTACAGTTCAGAAGATACAAGAGTACTTCTCACCAGGGCATTTAATGACTGGTTGAAGGCATGGTGCTTGGAGGAGGTCTTTGGCTATATTGGGGACTGGAGGCCAGCCTGAAGATTATACAGTAGGCTTTGAGGGGATGCCCTGCCTATTTCCAGGAATAGTACCACAATCCTTAGGGAGGTTTAAATGCTACTTGGATGAGCATTTAAACTAGATGTGGGCAGTAAAAGTAAGGAAACAACAATTGAGGGCAAAAATAAAGGAGGGTCTAACTAAAGTAACTAACCTCTGCAGAAAGGAAGTGAGTAAAAGCAAAGGAAAAAGAGACCATTATGATTAGAGATGTGTGCAATTGGGAAACTTCACTCTGTGAAATACAGTAATTTGCAAAGTTTGCCACATTTACAAGTGGAACTGCCAAATTTGTGATGCTTTTGCAGGCAAAGTGGTACTTTTTTCAAGCTGCAACTTCATTGTAACTTCAACTTAACTTTGCTTCCCAAGAAAAACTCAATGCTAAGTGGCAAAAGTGGTGAACTGGGCAATTTTCAGTTATCACGGCGACTTTCACAGCTTTGCCGGAATTTTACCAGCAAAGTAAAAGTTTGCAACATCTCTAGTTATGGTTCAATAAGGAAGTAGTAAAGATGGTGCAGGAAAAAGGGTGACATTCAGGCAGTGTAATGGAACACAAAGGGAAGATGGCAGGAAGGTACACTAGTGGAGAAGAAGGAAACAGGCAAGGCAGTGAGAGAAGCAAAGGTGCAGACAGAGGGAAGAACTGCAAAAGGGATCATTAAGGGTATATGTTTTCTTCAGATAAATAAGAGAAGCAGAAAGCAAGGAGGGATAGTGAGGATTAGAAGGACAAAGGAGGAAGACTGTTCAGAAGAGGATCAAAATAAGCATTCTAAACAAGTACAGGGGCACAGACCAGCAGGATAACTTAAACAGGGGAGATGGACACAAGTTCATTTTCAGAGGAAAGAGTCCTGACGGGACTTGCAGTTCTGATGATGGACAAGGCTATGGGACAGGATGGGATATACCCAAGGGTACCAAATGAACTCAAGGGATGCTAGCTGCCCCACTTACAGACTTGTTCAACAGCTCACTGGAATCAGGCGTAGTTCTGAAGGATTGGAGAAGAGCTGATGTGGTGCATCTACTTACAGTTTCTACAGTGCTTCTGTTCTAAAGTGGCCAGTTCCTCTCCAAATGGTCCTGAATATGTTGTTGAACAGGGGCACCTATGCCTTGCACCCAAAACCAGCAAAGGGAAATGGCCCAGACCCTTCATGTTTTGACTTCTGAACTATTTAGATTGTGTACACATTTTGAGGCAAGTTTGTGCTTACAATCTTTACAGAGGGAATGCCACTGCTCGTGTCTATTCCAAGATTTGATCCTGCAAGTAAGGAAGAAACATGCAGAATATAAAGAAATTAAATTGAAATTATGGGCTGCTCATATTTAACACAAAGTACTGTATCCTGCATGCCTTCAGGTGATTAGAGAGTTGGGAGTTTAGTGCTAAGAGATGGCTGAACAAGCAGCCCAGGAGCTACTGAAGATCTTTCTTGGTCTCTTTGGAAGTAAAGCTACTGGCTGATCTTCCAGCTAAAACTGATTTTCTGAGACTTTACCATGGGGACTTGAACTGTTTTGTTTATTTTGCAGGGTGATATTGAAGCCTTTATACTTGTATTACCTGAATCACAACATACTTTCCAAAATTTTCTGTATGCTCCATTTGAGCTCTATTCAATGTTGCTTAGTTCCTTGTTTTAGCACCAACCTGGTGACTTGGATCTTTGCACTTATTCTACACCTGTTTTTTTTGTTTTAAAAATGCTTTTACTAACATAGTTGGTAGATACTGAGGTTTAGCATTATGTTTCTCCTTTATAAGCAGTGTACCATGGTTCTGATGCTAGCTGATGCTTCCAAGTAGACATTTTCTCTTCTACACCGCACTTTTACTTTTGCTAACTGGTACTGTTGATACATATTCTGATTTTTGTTGCTAGATGTGTTAGCTAACTCATTATTTATGGCCAGCTAGTTCATTTCTGGCTCTACATGCTGAATCTAAGCCTCCCTCCTTGTTTACATTTTGGGAGCCATTAGTAGTTTTTTTTTTTGGTATCATTGTCTACAGTCCACAAATTAACTGTGGCTATGTCCCTTCCCTCTCTTTATCGACTCATGCCAGTAATGCTTTGCCTCTGCTATACATTCTTCTGTAGAGGCATAATCAATATGCTAGGAATGCTTATAGACATTCATTGCCCTGTAGAAGGACATCTTCTCTTGTATAATATTATGTTAGACCACTGTTTTTGTTAATTATGTGGAAAGGACCAATTTTATTTCTTTTATTCCTTTGAGACAACACAGATCTAATGGCTCCCGTTATGAAATTGATTGATTGTTGTGCTACATGCTGGCTTCATTTACCCTCTTTCTTGAAAATGTTGTTTGCATTGATGGGATATGGAGAATGCATATATTTAACGATTAGGATTATGCCTAAACCTTGCTATTTCTTTGCTTCATTACCCTTTGATTATATTTTTTTATTTTCCTACGAGTGGAGTGGAGGTTGATATCTCCTCCTCTCCCTTTTCCTCTTTCTTTGTTATATTGGTGGGGTTAGAACCTCTAGAGTAGTGAGTCAATGGATTTTAAAGGACCCTAGCAGCCACCAGCCTGTTGGCAGGGTAGTTCAGATTATGGCGACCACAATTGAGTGCTTTCAAAAGGGTGACTCAATCATGGTGCCTGTGCACAGGGCTACTGAACAGGGAGGGTGACCAGATGGGGGTCCATGAATATATCAACAGGATGTCGCTGTATGTACATGCAGATGGGGGTAGGGACGCACCGTGTGAGGGGCAGAAGGGAGAGAGGGTTTGTGGGGTGTACTGTGGTGGCAAGCTGGCCCTGTGGCATAGTGGGTTGGTGGCATGCTAGGTTTGTGAGGGCGCCAGGTTTGGTTCCAGGCATGTATTTGTTTTGTTGTGCCCAGCCATGATTTTTCCCTCACTTTTGCACCCTGACATGCACTCCCCTGGGGTTGAGAACTTTAGTAGGGGTGTGGGTGTGAAGCAGTAAAAAATGTCACCTTTTGCTGTGCACCGGGACAGTACATTACTGAATTTGATTTTCAGTGATGCACACTCACCCAAATGGTGATTGCATTTCCATGATCGCCATTATGACATGGAACCTGTCAGCAGTCATGGGCCAAGATTGGTAGGGATTTATGCCCTTTTATATTAGGGCAACTGTGGAGGGAGGTTATATGGATTTACAGCATTGTCTTTTTTTGGAGAGTATTGATTGGTTCTAGGGACATACTTGGAATTTTTATCTGTTTTGGGGGAGGAGGAGTTCCCTGCAATCCTAATGGTGGTAGGCTATGTTTTTCTTGGAGCTACCTACAACTTTCAATCACTTTCCTTTTCCTATAATTGAGACCCTATGTAATATCATTTCTTGGAATATTAAAAGTGGCCTGTCTTGTACTAAGAGATTTGCTATTTTAAAACAAACTTTGCAATCTCATGTTGCTTTTGTAAGAGACTCATAGTCATATTACCCAAGCTTCATGTTTAGACAAGCCTGGTGGGTCAGGCATTTAGTGCTGGAAACAGCCATCATCACAAGGGAGTTATTATTTTGCTACATACATCCCTCCCTTTCTCTTATATCTGAGGTGAAAGACAAAGAAGGAGTTACATTTTATACATGGCCATCTGGGACCTACAGAAGTTTTATTAGGCTCATTGCATTGCCCCAACTCTGATACCCCTTTTCTTCTCAGATATAATTGCTACCCTACCCCTTGATGCCCACTTTCCAAGGATTTTGGGAGGCATCTGGAACCAGGTTATGTGTAATTATTTAGACAGAACTCAAAGACTGGCAACAGGATTATCACCAGATCAATGAGGACTGAGAAACCTTATTGATAGCTCTGGCCTTGTTGATCCATGGCATGTACTCCACTCTTCTACTAAAGCATACACTTTTTATTCCCATCCCAATAATTCTTATTCCCAATTAGATTATTTTGTTGATGCCTAACTCACTAATGGGTATAGTATATAGCTGTCACATAGAATCTATGGTTCTATTGGACTACTCCCAGTCAAACTTATCTTGGATATTCCATACCCATCAGACCATGACCACGCCTGGTCCCTTAACACCCACCTCTTATCAGACACTCAAATGGTTACTCACTGAAAGGATTATATTAAGACATCTATTGAACTTAATCAGAACTTTATACAAGCTTTAGATAAGGATTGGAAGCAATGAAATGTGTGGTGCGATGAGTAAATCAGATTAGCTACCAAACAGAAAAAAGAAAAGTCCAAATTAAATGATACCTAATTCACTGATATTAGGGACATTAAAACATCTCTCTTATGTACTCCCAAAGATGTTTGCAAATACCTTTCCCAACTTAGAGCTCAATATGCAGATCTGTTGCTAGAGCAAGCAGATGAGTCCTTGAAAGCATTAAAGGCTACATATGTTGGTCAGGGAGAAAAGGCTAGTAAGTTATTGACCATTCAACTGCAACAGAGAGCTGCAGTTCATTGGATTCAATTTTGTGTAACCCTTAGACTAATTCCCCTACCATCCAGGTGAGAGAAATGACTCAAATTTTCTGTGAATACTACTCAAACTTATATTTGGACAACTTAAGTACACACAACCCATGTAATGACATGTCCTTATTTATAAAAATGTCTCTCTACCATGCCTGCCAGAATCTGTTATACCAGACCTGGAACAGCCCATATTGGAGATTGAGGTTAGAGAAGCTATTGCATTTCTTGCATTAGATAAAGCCCCAGTACCTCATGGGTTCACCTCCAATTTCTGTAGGCTTTGTTGACGAAATTGCCCCCATGTTGACCTTTGCTTTATAGTTATTTAGATGATTCTGATTTATTAGAAACATTACTGCTGGAGGCTCATATCATTGTATTACACAAACTGGGTAGGGATGACTCATGTCCCAAGAATTATCAAGTTATTTCTTATCAATGTTGATATGACAATTTTCACTAACATTTTAGCTTTTTGTCTGGATCAGGTATGGGGTGAGCTGATAGGGTATGAAACAGTTGCCTTTATGAGGGGGACACTTACAAGCAAACATTTTGTAAATTATTTTACTTAATTTCCACATCCAGGAACAGGAACATGATTTCATTCTCATTTCCTGGATGAAAAAGCTTTGATAGGGTCTTGTGGCCCTACTGTTTTGGGTTCTGCAACAATACAAGTTTCCAGACTCTTTCTTTGGTGGCTGCAACATCTTTATTCTCACCCCACTGCTAGAGAGTTTTATGTAATGGAGTACTTTCTGACTCCTTTCAGTATTTCAAGAGGAACCAGACAAGGTTGTCCCCTATCTCTTAAATTTATACTTAGAACCTCTTGCCCCAAAAATGAAAGCTTTACCATACATCTCAGGTATTTTAATTGGCACTCAAGAAATGAAAATGTCCACATATGCAGATGATATTTTACTGCATCTATTTGACCTTATTATTTCTCTTCAAACAGCCTTAGCAGCTATTCAACAATTTGGATAATTTTCCGGTGTAAAATTAACTTAACCAAAATGGTTGTTTTCCCTCTCTCTGGATATATTTAAAGCAGATTTTGATGCAATGTGTTTACAATGGAAACCAGAGTTTGTCATATCTAAGTATTAAGATTTCTTCTAACATGTCTCTATTAAGGCCTCTGAATCGGACTCCTTGATAAAACTTATTGTTCAAGACTTGGGCAAATGGAAATCATTACTGCTAATCCTATGGGGTAAAGCTAATATTAAAATGAATATTCTCCCTCCTTTTGTACCTCTTAGCTATGTTGAACATTGTTGTACCAGTCAGTTGGTTTACAAAATTATATAGGATACTTTCTAAACTTTTGTGGCCACAAACCACCATGTCATTCCTATGACAAACTGGTATGAAAGAGGAAATGTAGAGGACTTCAAATTCCACATTTATTACGATATTATTTTGCTCTTCATGGTGCCAAATATTTTCATTAGATCTTGTGACACTCAGGTGTCATCTAAGTTCTCTCCTTCTTGGCTTATAATTGAAAGAGACCGATGTCTCAGCACCATATTGATCTTAAATCTTTATTGTTCACTACCCTCATAAGCTTCCCCAATCTCTTAAATCTGCCCAGTTGTATTTGTCCCACCAGGCACATGCCCAACTTTGTAGACATCTTAAGTTATCTTATGTTAAAGACTCTACTCAGCCACTTTTAATAATCTTAATATTACAATTGATAAGAAACCTTTATGTCACAGATGCTGGCCATATTTGACTAATGCCACTTTGTCTGATTTTATTGTGAATGGAGCTCTTATTTCTTATAACCAATTTAGAATAATATTCTGGACTCCTGCTTCTTCTTTTTTCAGTACTGAAAGCTTCTGCACTGCCTACATAGTTTTCTGGGTCCCCTCTATGGCTTTCTATTTCTGGTCCCTTTTTGTAAACCCATCTATTACAAGACAAGACCACCCGATCTCCCTTTTATATAATGTTATAGGCCAAATACTTTTGGATTGCATATCTCCAGCAGCCTTTTATTGAGTTAATATGCTTCATATTGAAAGTGAAAATGACTTTGCTTTCACCTCTGGATGAATCTATATAGATATGTCAAACAAGATAGATTTCATTTGCAGCAAGTACATATTTTACATGACCTGTACTTATCACCTATTAATTTATATAGAATGGGGAGAGCTGAGACACCCTTTGTCCATGTTGTCTGAGGGCGAGGGTTCACTATACCATATGTTATGGTCATGTCCTAAAGTTGCTTCTTTTGAAAGCTTACACAAACTAAGTTAGACCACTTACTAGGCCTTCAGGATAGATGCATTTATGCTGGAGATTTGTATTTTGGGTGATTATTCCATGCTCATGGGACCTCCTCATAAGGCTTAGATGGCTTTGATGTCTGCGGCTATGAAATTGTTGATTCTGAGGTATTGTGTTGACTCAGCTCTTCCCACTTAACCCAAGTGGTGAGCTGAAATGTTTTTATCTCTAAATACTGAGAAATCTATAGCCTATTTTTTTCAAATCACCCCAAGTATATAAATCTAAATGGGAAACTTTACTTCATTACTTTATATTTTTTTATAATTTTAAAGCTCCACTCTTCATTTATAAAGATTGCAGGGACAGAGGGAATATGGGGAGGGGAATGTATTTATTTGATTTGTCTTGTGTTATTGGAAGGGGATTTATTATGATTTAGTTTTAGTAGTAATTGCTGTTTGTATGTAATACTTTTGTTGTATATTGTTTATTTGTTTGGTTCATGTTATGTTTGTATTAGTGTACATTGCATATCATTAATACAGCTTATTAAATTGCAAAAAAGACATTTTCTTTTGAATAGATCCCTGCACCTCTGTACACATGGCTGCCAGAGGATCCTGCAATTTGGCAGATAGATGGACTCTTTGTCCTATATTTCTGTATCTGTAGCAACATAGAGGTGCAGGGTCCAGAGGGCCCTGTGCATCTACAGCCTGCCAGACAGCCCCACAAATCCTTGATATCCATTGCCACACAGAGGCCCTGCACTTTCACAGGCAGATGGACTCTTCCTTGGGGCTCTGCAGAGCTGCAGTTTTTCAGCAGATCCAGCAGGACCAGCATGAATGAGGATAAGAATGCCACTATCTAAATAAGAAAGGAAATTATTTTCAAAAACTGCTTTAATGCACCAGTAATGGTTCAACATAATGCCACAATAGTGGGAAAATATGATGGTAGGGTTCCAACCTTAACTCCCCACCTCCACCCCCCAAGCAGCAAAAGGTCAGGATCACACAAGCAACCACAGACAGACATCATCAGGTAAGACAAAAACATACAACTATTTCCAGATGGCACAAATGAAGTATCACTGATGTGTTACCGTCATGGATTTGTATCTGTAACTTAGTAAGCTTAGGCAACATAGATGCTCTGTGTTTATGCAGTTGCACCTATGAGTATATCTCATACAGTGTGCATGAGTACATGTGGATGCAGAAGTGCAGGCCCGATGTGGGCTTGCACTTCCCACAGACATAAAGCCCATGGGGCCTTGCTTCTGGCACCACAGGTACTCATGAATGTTGTACAATGTGCTTGCATGATACAGTAGCATCATCTGCTAGAGCATGTTTTTCTATATGCAGCTGTGTAACTGAAAAACTACTACCCTTTGAACAATTTCTAGATCTGCTGCTGAAACCATAGTTCCCACATTGCAACAGTACTTCCAGCTGCCCAACTGCAGGCGCCCTAGAGGCCTTCCTTTCTGAAGCCAGAATTTGGTGTGCATGTCTTTCACATGTGGCTGAAGAGGTGCTGGCCACTCAGGGGTATGTACTTCATTGAGAGGGAATCACTGTTACCATTTTTGTATCATGGATTTTGTCACACCTGCACTTCTATAGGCAGCCATTGCTGTGTATGTCTCCCATGGCTACAGAAGCACAGGTCAATCAAATGTTTGTCTGTAGCCCAGTGCTTAGAGCACTAGGATGGTATTCTGGGGACTTGGCTTCAATTCCTAGTAGGCTACATTATTTCTAATGGGATGGCTGTATAGCCTAGAGGTTAGAGTAACAAGCTGTGAATGAGCTTGTAACATGCAGCATAGAAACATAGAATTTGACGGCAGATAAGGACCGCCACACCCAGTCTGCCCATTTCCTACCTAATGGATAAGCTGCAGATCCTAGTTAACCAGCAGCCTACTTCTTCCTACCCCCACCCCTTAGAATTGCCTTATGACTGTCCCATGCATGCTTGAATTCCAACACTGTTTTGACTCCACAACCCTCCGAAGGCCACCCATGCATCCACAACCCTCTCTGCAAAAAATACTTCCTTAAATTACCTCTGAGTGGCTCCTCTATCTTCAAATTGTGCCTCTTGTTCTTAACACCTCTTTTTTGAAAGATGCTATCATCTTGGACTTTGTTGATTCTCTTGAGGTACTTGAAAGTTTCTATCATGTCCCCTCTCCTTCTTTCCTCGAGGCTATACATATTAAGCTCCTTGTATCTCTTCACATGTCTTCCAGTGCAGACCTCACACCATTTAGTTGCCCTCCTCTGGACAGCATCCATCCTGTCTATGTCTTTGCGGAGACTGGGTCTCCAGAACTGCATGCAGTACTCCAGATGGGGTCTGACCAGCTGTCTGTACAGAGGGATGATAACTTCCTGTTTTCTACTGGTGATGCCTCTCCTATGCATCACAGTATCCCTCCAGCCCCTCCTTACTGCCCTCTCACATTGTTTGCCCACCTTAGGTCATCTGATATGACTACCCCAGGTTCCTTTCCATTTTTGTTGTTGTTAGTATCTCACCCCCATTGTGTACTCTTCCCTGGGTTTTGTTTCCAAGGTGCATTACCTTGCACTTAGCATTGAATCTAAGCTGCCATACATTTGACCATTCCTCTAACCTTGCCAAGTCCCTTCTCATCCTTTCCACCCCACCTGTGCATCAACTCTGTTGCAGATCTTTGTGTCATCTGCAAAGAGACATATTTTCCTTCCAGTCCCTCTGCAATGTCACTTATAAAGACATTAAAGAGGACCGGTCCTAATACTGAACCTCTGGTACCCCACTAGTAACCTCCCTTTCTTCAGAGGACTCCATTTACTATTACCTCTGTGTCCATTCTCCAGCCAATTCTTTACCCAGGCTGTCATCTTGGGACCCACTCCCAGGCTGGCTAACTTGTATATTAATCTTTGTGTAGGACTGTGTCAAATGCCTTGCTAAAGTCTAGGTAGGCCATGTCCACAGCCCCTCCCTGATCTACTACTTTGGTCACCCAGTCAAAGAAATCTATCAGATTTGTCTGGCATGACCTTCCTGCTCTGAATCCATGTTGCCTTGGGTCCTGTTCCCTCAGCCTCTAGATACTTGACCATTCTTTCCTTCAAAAGTGATTCCATCATTTCCCTACTACTGAGGTTAAACTAACAGGTCTGTAGTTTCCTGCTTCTGCCTTGCTCCCACTTTTGTGAAGGGGAATCACATCTGCCCTCCTCCAGTCCTCGGTATGACCCCATGCTACCATGATTTGTTAAAGAGGGTAGTCAGTGGTGTCACTAGTTCTACCCTTAGTTCTTTAGAATTCTGGGATGAATCCCATCAGGCCCCATTGCTTTGTCCACCTCAGTTTTAAGAGTTCTTTCAGAACCCTTTCTTCTGTAAATGGGCTGGTATCAACTTCTGTATCCAGAGTGTCTCTACTGTTTGTTTTAGGTACCTCCCCTCTCCTTTGTAAATACTGAGCAAAATATTTGTTTAGTATCTCTGCCTTTTCACAGTCACCCTCTGCCCACCCTCCCTCCCTTTATTAAGCCTCACTATCCCACCCTTGGTCTTCCTTCGCCTCCCTGATGTACCTATAAAAGGTTTTTTCCTCTTAACTGAGTTGACTATCTTTTCCTCAGTTTGGGCCTTTGCTGTTCTGACTGCCTTCCCAGCTTTTTTGCTTTAACTGATACAGTTCTCTGTCCTGCTCCTTCAGTGATTCCTTTGTACTTCCTGAATGCTTTCTTTTCTCTTGAACCTTCACTGCTACTTCCTTTGAGAACCATAGTGGTTTCTTACACTGTTTCATTTTGTTTATTTGCTTCACACAAAGGCTTGTTACCTCTGTTATGGCAGTTTTTATTATTCCCCATTGTTCTTCCACCCTCCTTCCTGCCCATTTGCTAGTGCATTCCTTAGGCACTCACCCATTTTGGCAAAGTCAGCCTTCCTAAAGTCCAGTACTTTTGCCTTTGTATGGCTTGACTCCATTGTGTTTAGTCAGAACCATACTGTTGGATGGTCGCTAGTCTCAGATGGCTACCCACTTCTACATCTGTGATCCTCTTCATCTCCATGTGAGAGAACCAGATCTAAGATTGCTTCCTCTTGAGTGGGCTCCAATACTAGTTGTCTAAGGCATGCCCCCAGTAGGGCATCTAGAATAGCCCCACTCTTCAAAGTGGCTGCTGCAACTGCACTCCAGTTAACATCTGGCATATTCAGATCACCCATCAGCAATATCTCCCCTTTTTCTGCCATTCTAAGTATACTGCTATCATTTCCTTGCCCATTTCCTCCCTGAGAAGTGGGTCTGTATACAACCCCTGTGCAGATTGTGGTGCCATTGCCAGTCTCCAAATTTACCCACAGTGCTTCTTCTTCTCCTGTTTTCCCTTTTGTTCTGTTGCTTTGATTCCTTCCTTATGTAAAGAGCTACTCCCCCTCCTCTTTACCCTCCCTGTCCTTCCTGTAGATAGTGTATCCTGGTATGTTTATGTCCCAGTCATGGTTTTGTGTGTACCATGTTTCTGTGACTGCCATGATATCCAGGTGTTCCTCCTCCATCAAGGCCACTAATACTTACTCAGACTACGGGCATTGGTACTCATTGCTTTCCATTTCTTGATGGCTTTACCTTTGTTGCAGCATCCCCACTGACCTTTATACCTGGGTCTTTTTCTCATTTAGTACCCTGTTTTGTAGGAGAGGCTGGGATTTTCCTGCTGCTTATCAGTGCCTCCCCTTGACTAGTTTAAAAGCTTGCCAATGAAGCATTTAAACCGATTGCTCAAAAGTCTTGTTCCTTTCTGGACAGATGCAGACCATCCTGCCAGTATAGGCTGGTGTCCCTCCAGGTGGAACCCAGTCCCCAATGAAGCCAAACCCTGTGCTCCACACCATTTATTCAACCATTCATTAAACTGCATGGTGCAAAGTACCTCGCTCACTCATGCCATTGACAGGCAGCACCTCTGAGAAGGATACTGTGTGTGCTACTTGTCTTAGGACCTCCCCATTCTCACAAAGTCCTTCTGCACTGCTCTAATCTCATGATGAGCCAAGTCATTTGTCCCTAGGTGGACACAACGTCCAGCTCAGACTCCAGTGCAGCTGATCTCATCATCCTGAGGATGCACTTCCTGTCCCTCCAAGCCATGGCACCAGGCAGGCACCTTACTTCAATTTTCCCTGCCCCCAGTTCTATCCCCTAATAATTGAGTCCCTCACCAGGAGCTGCTTCCTTTCCCGTGGTGTCCCTCTGCCTCCTTCCTGTGGGCCTCCCTTGTGACAGTTGTCCTCAGCCTCCTTAGTCTCTCTCATGGTGCATCCATAGGGGAGCTATGCTCCCCAGAATGGAGTATGGATTGTGGAGTGAACAACTGACTAGGTGTGCCTCTGTTCCACCATTCTCACCCTCCTGAGCCCACTGTGGTCCAACTGATGTGCTTTCTCAACCTCTGAGGTAGTGGTGGTAGCTCTGGTGCTCCCTGGATGGGGGTTCTTCCTACCATCCAGTGTGGCCTGAAGACAGGCAATTTCTCCCTCAGGGCAGAGAGTTGTCTGCAAATAGGGAAGCATCTCAGCCTCCAGAAAGACTCCTGGAAGACTGCTGCCCCACAGCCATTACATTGCACTACTCCCCACATGTTTATCTACTTTCCTTTTTTTGTGTGTTTGTGTGTGTGATTGGTATGTTATATAGAAATATATATATATTATACAATGTGTATGCTTATATTGTCAGTGCAGTGTGCTAGAGAGGATATGACAGTGATATGCACCTTGCACTCTTGAGGAAATGATGTCAGAACCCCAGGTATAAAGGAACTATTTCCAGGGGTGGGTGGGTGAGGGGTGGAAGGGTTGGGCCAAACTGTGCCCTCACAAAACAATCAGCTAAAAGCTCTGACCCACTGCTGCGATGAGTGCCTTCCTGTCAGCAAGATGCCCTACATAGCACACCTGGGTTTGGCTCACACAGCCTCCACTAGTATACTATGCAAATTAACCTCTAGTGCTCTCAAGTCACCAACTAAAATAGGCATTTGTGCATAGTGAGCCTTACCTGGTTACCTAAAAATAAAAATTATAAAAATATTACAGCACATTTTTCGCGAGGGAGTGCAAAGGAAGAGCAGAGACCTGAGTAAAATAGATGAGTGGTCAAGGTAAAAAGCTGGATTTCAATGCAAAAGTGGCAAAATAATGCACTTAGTGCACAGAAACCCAGGGCAGAGTAAAATGGGTAGAGTGGTATTGACAACCACCAAGCAGGAAAGTGTCCTTGTGTAATCACATTGGATGTCCTAAAGGCGGCCATGCAGTGTGACAAAGCAGTTAGAGGTCTAGTTGGATGCAGGAGTGCATAGGAAGGGTGTCACTAGCAGAAAGAGGGAGGTAGTGTTGCATCTATATAGATCACTGATAAGACCCCACCTACAGTATGTGGTCCAGTTCTGGAGACCACATCTCCAGAATGACATAGACAGAGTGTAGGTGGTCCAGAGGAGGACAGCTAGAATGGTGAAGAGTCTGCATCAAAAGCCCTATGAGGAGAGACTCAGAGGAACAGAGGAGTAAGAGCGTATGATAGAAACCTTTAAATACCTCCCAGGGGTAAAAGGTACAGGAGGGAAGTGTTTTTCAGAAGAAATGATGCTCAAGAACAATGGGACATGCTGTAATGCTGCAGAGGGTATATCCAGGAAAGATTTGAAGATGTACTTTTCACAGAAAGAGTGGTGGATTCCATCCTGGAACAGAATTCCAGCAGAGGTGGGGGGGCAAAAACAGTGGTGAGATTCATGAATGCATGGGCTAAGCACTAGAGAATCATAGTGGAAAGGAAAGGGGAGGAGGATAAAGAGCTGTAGATTGGGTACATTGTACAGTATTAGTGTAGGTAGGATGGAATGGGCAGACCAGATGGGCCAAGTGGTCATTATCTGATGTCAACTTCTATGTTTCTAAGACACACCCTGATGTCTGTTGGTGTGTGGAGGGGGATGGGGTGGTAGGTTTGGTTGGGTGGTGGTTGGGGTATTAGGGTTGGGAACCCTAATAACAAATTTCAATACTTTTGTTGCTGTACTAGGAACCCTAAGTGATGCATTAACTGAGTTGTTTGAAATGAATATATGTGTGTGTGTATATATACAGTATATATATATACACACACACACAATTTATATATATATATATATATATACATATATATATATATATATATATATATATATATATATATATATATATATATATATATATATATATAAAATGGTGGCACAGTAGTGCCATCATAGTTAGAGTTGAGTACCCCATTTAAGGTTAAATGGTGAAATTTTGTATCTTAATAACTTTGCCACCATTCAACAGATTTGCCTTAAATTTAGCAGCCACAGAGTGTTAGCATAGATCTTGGGATCTGACAAGTTTTGTTATGGTCGGATCTGCAGTTGCGGATTTATTAAGTAACATTCTGTAGCACATTTATGCTTTTTAGCATTCTGTGTTTAGACCTACAGGTCACAGTTTGTGCGACTCAGTTCAAAACTTCAGGAATGTGCATGGTCCCTGATGTGCCTTTGAAGATTTTGTGAAAAATGTTGAACAATTCAAAAGTTATTCAAAATACAAGTTTCCTATTATAGTCAAAGGAAAAGTTAACAAAAGTTTGACAGTGTCACAAATGCAATTTTAGTGTCGCAAATGACCCTCTAGTGTCATGAGTCTGCCATTCTTTTTCAGTTACTGATCACAGAAATGCTTGGCATTTAAAATTGGGACCCTCTAGGGACACAATTCTTTCTGTGATTACCTAGCCAAGCCCTGAGGATGCTAGGCATGTTCTTTATTTTGGGGCTAAACACCCCAGAAATATGTTTTGAAATTTTTGGAAAAGTAGTGTCACAGAATAGTGTCGCATTCTGCTACACTTTCGTGATTTTTTATGTAATGTTGCAAATCACGACACTACTTTCCAACACTATGGCCAAAATAACAGGAATAGTTTGCCACCCTGATGCAAATGAATGGTTTGATATTTTGGGCTGAAATTTGAGGGAAGAAAGCCAACATCACACAGATTTGTGGTGGTTTGGTGAAAAATATTGCAGGGATGCAAAGTTCGGTACTCTGAAGTTGACACTTTTTCCCACAGACTAACAATGTGGCATCCGCCACTTTGGGACCATATCTCTTAAACGGTGCGAGATATGGACATTTTGTTGGAAATATACTTAGCCCCCAGAGGCTAAGTGTCAAGTGCAAACCTAGCCAGGAAAGTCATGAATCATATGAAATTTTAATTTTTTTTTCACGTTGTACGATTCCTGAGATATAAGCAATTTAGTATTCAAGTTCTCATTTTCTGGTCCGAGGCCCATTATTATGCATATATTCTTTGTACTCACTGTGTTCTCTATGCAGCTGTTGGGGAAAATCAGGGTGTCGCTCCAGTTACTATTTTTAGCATTTCCATTTGCATTTCCATACACGTTTGCATTACCGTTCAAGTGATGCGCCACTGTGTCACGTTACCCTTTGCATTTTTGTTTTGCGTTTGTGTTTGCATTACTGTTATCATTTGTGTTTCCATTACTGTCTGTGTTTGCATTTCAGTTTGCATTACAGTCGCATTACCATTTGCGTTTGTGTTTGTCTTTCGTTTTGCGTCATCGTTGCTGTTACAGTTACCATTTGCATTTCCAATTGCATTACTCGTGACTATGCGTGTTACAATTTGCATTTCCATACGCACTTGCATTTGTGTTTGTGTTACCTTTGGTGTTATCGTTGCTTTTACCATTATCATTTGCATTTACAATTGTGATACTGTGACCGTGCGCGTTATGGTTTGCATTTCCGTATGCGCTGGGTTTATGTTTCTGTTTCCTTTGGTGTTATTGTTGCTGTTACCATTACCATTTGTTTTACAATTGTGGTACCATGACCGTCGCGCTTTACCAGTTGCATTTCTGTACATGCCTGCATCTCCGCTTGTGTCACTGTTCACTTTGGCATCACTTTGCACTTGTGTTTCTGTTAACGCCATATACCATTTACATTTGCATCACATTGTGCATAACCATTTGCACTTACGCTATGCTGCAGTTACCATTACTATGTGACAAAACCCACGCTCCACCACCACATCTCATTCACTATTTATAGTCCTCATTCTCAAAAAGAAGGGAAATTCATATCAAAAACTCTGTTCAATGCATCACTTAGGGTTCTTCCACAGTGACAAAAGCAGGAAATTCAGCATTAGGGTTGAAAGCTCCCTTGCACTCAGCCCACCCCCAACTGGTATCGGGTGTACGTTGGGGTCATGGGTCCCAACTCTCACCCCACTCTCCTATACTTCAGCTTGTTTACACATCAAATGGGGTGATAGTTAGCTGATGACCCCATCGCATACCCTTTACGCCGGTTGGGGGAGGGCTGGGGCAAGGTGGCTTTCAACCCTAACACCGATTTTCTCACTTTTGTCACTGTGGAACAATCCTAACTGATGCATTAAACAGAGTTTTTTTGCTATGAAAATATATATATATATATATATATATATATATATATACACAAAGACACACACACACACAGAGTACTGTACCAGATAAGCAACTTGTTTGCAGTTATTATTTCCATTTTATGACCATATGTAAATGCCTCATGCTTTAATGAGCAATATGTTTACCTAGTACAATGGTTAATGTTGTCTATGTTGGCCCTGATCACATCTGGAAAAGGGACTTGTCTGTAGTTGGCATATCCGCTTGCAAAAAAAAAAAAAGTAATTGAATTAAAATAAATAAATTGTTTGCTTCTTTTTGTTTGTTTCAGCTTTTCTGATATATATGTATATATATATATATATATATATGTTGTGTGTGTATGGCTAGATATGCATGATAATGTGCATGTAAGCTAATTTTTGAATTCATTGCTGTGATTATTTTATTATTTGATTTAAAATAAAAATGCCTCTACTCCAATGCAAAATGCTAACTGACCTTTCAGTATACTTCCACCTGGACAACTGTGAGAGCTCAGTGGGTGAGATCTTCGCTAATGTCTCATCCAACCATGGCACATTCACTATAGCAACATGGGACTTGAACTATGTCTTTCTGGCCCAGAGACAAGCAGGCTTCTAGATGAGCTGCACCAATACGGAGCTCCTATAGCACCTGTTGTCTTACTTCAGCTCTTACAGGAGTGCTATCTACTGTACATTATTAAACACCTCACACAGCTTGTTATAATTTGTAGTATATGGACACTTAGCACCAAGGAGTGATTATATATCTGAGTCAGGCTGGAGTTACCTTGCAAAACTGTGTGTGTATCTATGGTCATTTTAATAGAGGAATTTCATTTATGTTGCTATTTATCTGTCACATAAACATTACAATCAATCACATAGAAGAAGAAAATGTAAAAAGAATTTAAGCATAAAAGGTACACTTTCTTATTTTTGAAGATGTTTCTAACTTTTACAATTTAAGATCCTGCCTGAGTCTCATGCAATTTCAATCACTCAAGAAAGTGAGAGTGTTTGAATGAAATAAGAAGGGGAAATTGCGGAGTAATCGGTGTGAGCTATCAGGACATAAGACACTTGCAATCTTGATGTGTTATGGGCAATCATTCAGCTGAGTGGATTGACAGAATGGCTTGACATTCATCTAGTTAATTTTAAACTTGAGCCTGGATCCTGTGTTAAATTTCTGAAACAATTTGCATTGGGTTTAGCTGTTGGCCAGGCAGATTTGTCAAGCCTCTGTCTGCTCTCTGTCTGCAGTGAGGACAGATACTATTATAGCATAAAAATTGCTTGTCACATTGAGACTGGCAGCTGCTAGCAAGAGATTCACAGCAAAGAAGGTTATAGGCAGGATGGTTGGAAAGAGTGAGAAATTAATCACTGTGCTTATGAGAGTCACACAACATACTTATATCATTCCTAAAAATCATCAAAGAGCTAGTAGAATGAAAAATAGCAGACAGTAAAATTTTCCACATTTTAAGAAGTAGTCAGTTTTAACCTGTAATTTCTGAAATATTTTCTTGTTCTGTTTGCTCATTAGAATGTTTACTATGCGACAGTATTAAGCTGGATGTGTGGAATAGTATTCTTCCTGGCATCTGGTATGCCTTGTTCTATTTCTCCAACTGCATCATCAGCACTGTGACCACACTGCAGCAGTGACATCACAGGTGGCTGACCTGGCAGCTATTGAGTGGTCTTCCTGAGAAGCTGTGATGTCACAATCAGTGAGGTCACCATGATGATGATGTGGTGGAGCAGAATAAAACTACACGTCAGCTGCCAGGCAGAGTACTGTTCCAGAGAGAACAACTACTAACATCAGGTGAAAACTCTTCTAATTACCCAAAGGGAAATAAAAGCTAATAGTTGGTTGCTTCTAAAAACTAATATTAATTTTAGGCAGTACAGTACACCACAGATCTTTAAAGATCTTTAAAGAAAAAAACATGATGTCTTTCATTTTGTCTTTCTTTCTATGCTATTACTACATTATCCCTTGGCAGAATGATACAATTTTTTTTTCTAATGAGCTACAGTTCCTGGTAATATATGTTAGCAGTCTCTTAATAAGGCTAACAATGTAACATACTCATGATGACCACTGTTAAAGCAAACTGTGAGTATTCAAAATCTAATATGTTACCTGACATCTGGTAGAAAACTGCTGGAATATCGTTAGTAACACAGTTTTAATTCAGCATGAGGCAGAGTTTCAGGTAAGTGTATAATTATAAGGAATTACAGGTAGCTAAGCAAACTTTTTTAAATTAAAGTGGCAACAAATTGGGTTTAATCTGGAGCAACAATACTCCACCCAACACAACACTAGAATTTATTTTAAAAGTGCCTGATGCATACATCTGAAAGTGTTGCTCACTGGCTATGCAACTGCAGAAAATCACAGCAAGAACAAAAACAAAAACTATAATAATGTCAGGAGTTAGGTAAATACATGAATTTCTCAGGTGGCAGCCACTGGAGAAATGCCAACACATAGAGTGTATCCACAATTAATAGACAAAGACAAAGCAAAGACAATTAAAGAATGCTATTGTGGCCATTCAGTAGGTACAGAAAATATATGTTTCCTTAAGCTTCTAATATTAATAAACAAAAAGTAAATCATTTTTTATTTTACAATTGCTGTGCTGGGAAAGCTCATCTGATATAGCACAGTATATCTAATTTACAGTGGGGTTCTGTATCTACTCATTTTGAGCTTGATGGAGGAAATCATTGTGGTAGAGGTTTGGTTGGCCACTGAAATTTAAATGCTTTTTTGTGTGTGAGCTGGACCGAATCTCCTTATTTACATTTCTCCATATTATTTACTTAGTTATTTAGTTAATGTTTGCCAACTAAGTGCAAACAACAGATAAAAGAAGCTCTGGGTAGAGCTGATAGGTCTGCAGATGAGGAATTTGGGTAAAATATTGAAAATTACCAAACATACGAGCCTGTGTTTGCAAATGCAATGAAGGCTCATAAATGTGTTGTTTCACAATATTTGTACACCACATTTTCAACATAGCTTTGTTATGACCCTACCTCATGGAGAAGGGCAGCTGAATGGTCAGTTCCTGTCTGAAAGGTGATTTTGGGCAGGGACTATGAAATCAACTTTCAGGATGCAAAACACATTTTGGGCAGAAGTTGAAAAGGACAGCTGTCACATTCATGAGGTGTTGTAAAAATGTCTATGTTGAAAATTCGAGGTACAAATACTGAATATTACCAAATGTATGAGCCTGCATTTGCAAAATTCAGCAGAACTTCATAACTTTTGTGTTTTAAATATTTTTAGACTAACTTTTGAACATAGCCTTCTTATGATGCCACTCCATGAACAATGGCAGAGAAAATTTTAACTCCTGCGAAACGGTGATTTAATGCAGGTACTGCAAAATCACCTTTCAGGATGTAAAAATGTTTTGGACAAGATTTGAAAAATGACGGCTTTCACATTCATGAGGTGCTATAAAGGTGTGGCTATGATGTAAATTTAGGTAAAATACTGAAGATTACCAAAGTTACAGGCCTGCATTTGTAAAATTCAATGTAGCCTTACAACAATTTTTTTTTTGTCAATTTAAAGTTTATTGAACTTTTTCCTTTACAGAGAGTAGATCAATAGCATGACAGATGGTACAATGATTCATCAGACAAATACATGATCTATCCTCCCACTTAACCCACCTCCTCATCCTTTTCCATTCCTCTTCCCCAACCATCCCACGAGAGCTCAATGATGAAGCTAAAGCTTGCAGTGAAAGTAATAACTCCAAGAGGTTACAAAGAGTATAGGGTTTATAATGGGCCCCATATTCTATTACATTTTTATGTCTATTATAAAGGCTAGCAATGGATTTCTCTGTTTCAGATTTGCTAGAAACTCTTGTAACCATTCCAAATAGGAGATGTCCAAGTTGTTCTTCCAGTTTTTTACAGAAGAAGAGATCATCGCTATATGTTTATGTAACAGATAAATGGCAACATAAATGAAATAGAAGAGAAATCTCTAGTATGCATATATCTGGAAAAATAATTCAGACAGACTGCGAAGGAATCTACCTTGCTCTTAATCAGCACCCACAGTGGGCTATTTTCAGACAGGTCCAAAAAAGTGTGGAACAGATTACCTTCTTCTTGTAGGCAGCGAGTACAAATAGAGGATGGGGCACACCCAAGTTTGGCTAGTTTTTTGAGGGAGTAGTAATGATTATGTAATATGTGAAACTGCATAACTCTAAGTCTGTCCTGGGAAAGGAATTTATGGCAATTTTGCATAGCAGGGCCAGTTAAGAGTTTTATTGGGAGAAAGAGGGGACCAATAAGAAGAGGTACCGAGATTCTCTGTAAATCCATTCAAACGGGTACTGTAGATTTTGAATACTGCCTGAGGGAGACCTGCCAAGAGACTTAGATCTGTAAGGAAAGAGACTTTCTGGGCTTATGGAGGATGGTTCCAATAACCTTGCTCAACAGATGATGTAACTGCAAACCTGAAAGATCCAAGTGTTAGGAGATATTTGCTTTATGCAAAATTTCTGGGAGGAAAGACAAATCCCTGTTTCTGATATGAAATAAGAGAGTTGGCAATTTCCAAGCTGAGGGAGCCACCCAAGAGGGAGGGGTTTGCCCTCTATCTTAAAGTTGGGATTATGCCTCAAGGTTTGAGTAAGATCATGGGTGTGGGTATATTTTAGAAAGGAACATAACTAGTGTGCACTCTGACAGATGTAGCAATCAGAGGGATTTTAGTTGAGCGGGCAAGGAGTTTAGTTTGGTGAAAATAAGTGCAGAAGGGAGAGGCCCTGTTGCTTAATCAGATGCAGCTTTATATGGAGCCAAACAGGATAATAGGAGAAGGGTCTTGGTCAGATCAGTGGTCATCCACCTCAGATATTTGATGGCATGACTTACCTAATAATAGAGACCTATGTGGGCCAATCTCAGTCCACCCTTCAATTTGGGGCTGCCAGTTTATGAAAGGCTAATCTTGTTTTTTGACAGCCCAAATAAAATAGATGATAAGACTGTGAACCTTTCTGAATCAGGTTAGGGGAGCCAGATGTTCAAGAGATTAAGGGATAGAAGAGGCATGGGAAAATATTCATTTTGACTAAGTTAGTTTTTCCCCAAAGGGGATAGGTAGAGGGACCATCTTTTCAGATCTTGACTGATCATGTGAACTAGGAAATCCAGATTTAGTTGTTGAAGACAGGCTGAACTCCTCAAGGACAATGCCTAGATATTGCAGGCTATCAGGTTTCCACATGAGTCCAAGACCTGAAATAGCAGATTTGTGTATTCTATAATTGAGAGGAAAACTAATGTCTTTTCCACATTTAATTTGTAATTAGATATTTTACTGAACTCGTCAACAATCCTAAGCATCAGAGGATCGACTCCTCTGGGTAATAAAAGAGTGAAGAAGCAAATCATCTGCATAAGTGGAAACTTTGATATGTTGGTTTTAAATACTAATGCCTTGAACGTCCTGGGAATTTGTCAGCCTGCATATCAGGGGTTCCAGATATAGTTAAAAAGAAGGGGAGATAAGGGACAGCCCTGTCTTGCTCCTGAATATAGAGGGAATCGATCTGATATTACTCCATTACTGGATACCCGGCAGTTGTGGATTTGTACAGGGACCCAATCCAACTTTGAAATTCGGGGAAAGCCAACATTTTAAGGTGTGTAATAAATAAATCCATTTGACTCCATCAAAGGCCCTCTCGCATCCAGGTAAACCAACATCGCAGGGAAATTGGCCTCACTGGAAGCCAAGAAGACATGGCCAGTGCACATAGATGGTCCACTGAGGACCTCCCTTCATAAAGCCAACCTGCTCCGGTCCTATAAGTAATGGGAGGACTTTATTCATTCAGTCAGCCAGAATTTTGAATAGGATTTTTATATCCTGATTTAGGAGTGAGATTGGTCTGTAACTTGAGACTAATTCCAGACTTTGTCGGGCTTGGGAAGAAGGACAATCAGTGCTTCAAACAGGGATATGTCTACATCAGCTCTTGAAAGTATATGCTGGAAAAGAGGGAAAAGGATCATGATAATTGTTTTATAAATAACTTGTAAAAGTTAGGGGAACATCCATCTGGCCCAGGTGTCTTATTGGAGGAAAATCTTTGACAATTCTCTCCAATTCTGCCTGAGAGATAGGGGTAGTCAGAAGAGCATGTTGATCTACTGGAAGAGTGGACAGATGGGAATTAGATAAATATATGTCCAAATCTTGCTCAGTTAGGGATTTGTCATGGGGCCTGACAATTGGGTATAGTAAAGTATAAATTCTTTGACAATATCAAGTGGAGTTGTTTTATAGTTTTGTCACCCAGGAGCAAATGGATGAAATTAAGCAGAAAGAGCTTGCTGTTTGACTCTGAGGTCTAGCATCCAGCCAGCCTTTTTGTCTTGTCAGTATATGATGCTTTAGTTTTAGGATTACAAACTATGCTCTCTCTCAATAGTTCAAGGTAGGAATTTTTCACTTTTACTAGGTCTAGCCTGAATTGTTCAGGTGATTGATGAAAGTTTAGATTCCATTGCACGAATGTGAGACAAGAGAGTTAGAAGTTGAGTATCCCATTTTTTTTCTTTGGGAAGCTAAACTAATTAGTAATCCTCATAAAAGGCTTTCAAACACACCAGACCAGGTCCAGTTTATTGGAAGGGAGAAGTTGACCCCCTCAGTGAGCAAGCACCAAGGCAAGGGTTGAACCAGCATGCTAGTTTGTGGTGATTTGTATATAGCCCATGATGCTTGCATTATGGGGTGTGTGTGTTTGTATGTCTTTGAAACTTGGCTTCCCGGCTAATGCCCTTTGCTGTAACCCTTGCCTTGGTGCTTGCACACTAAGGTTCTTTGTCAGTTATCTGTGACATAGTCAGCAAAATACAATACATGTCACAATGCAGTGTGCTCTTTTTCTGAGTACATGGAGTTCTCATTATATCTGAAAACTTCTGACAATGTTATTGTTTGTTTTCATTTTAGTACTGTAAGCTCACCATGGCAGACTCCTGAGATGTAGCAGTGCAATGAATGGGGACAAAAACAAAATTAAGAAACAAAATGATCAAGCTATTTTTTTACTACAAAATATTCCAGGGATTTGCTAGTTTTATTTATTGGTAAAAGTTTGTAGTCTCACCAACATTTTAGTATTTTATAAATGTTTTAATTTATTATTTTACAAGAAAAGATGGTCCCTACATTTGGTTTAGAAATAGCACTGTAAACCTGGCAAGAGTAAAATGGAAAAATAAGAAACTCATGGTGTGCAGTAGGGAGACACCTAGAAAAGTAGACTTAACTGGTATGCTAATATTTTTATAAATTTAAGCTGAAACTAGCTTTTGAAAAAATATTTTCGCTGTAATTGATGCCTTAAATCATACCAGCAAATGACTGTGAATGCAGCAGCATCAGCAGAAGCAAGAGCATATAAATAATAGTTGTAGCAATGACAAATTCATTCATATTATAAAACAAAAATTCCATAAAGTATTAGGAAGATACAATAGAATGGGGCCTAGCATCAGATTCCTTGTGTCAATCAGTACGCTTGAGTGAAGAACAGTGGAGAATAGTCAATGTCATCACTTTGTACTTGCTCGTCTTCTTGCAATTTACCAGCTGACTACTAGATCCCACAGTCTAAAGGGCTTCTGGAGGCACTCCCATGTGCAGAACTGTTTCTGTAAACTGCCAACTGCTCACCTTTAACTACCCTGACAAACCCCAGTAAGAGTCAAAGCACCAGGACATCCAGTTGGTATCATTTGCATTGCTATGGTATGGAACTCATACATTTTTGTGTGGTGTTCCAGGAAAGGCTTATGATGAAGGTTTGATCTTAGGGGTTTATGTGATAACGGTGACTGCCTATGGGCTATCAACATTAGGGCAATGATGACATCGCCAAAAATATTTTGGCATGCAGTCCCTGGTGCACAGCAAAAGGGCACTGGGGACTTAGATTTTGCACTTAAATTTGAGGGGCTGCACCTCCCACACACCCCTACTTAATGATTCTCAACTCAGGGGTCATGCAGGGTGCAACTCCCCAAAAAATTGTTGGGCATGACATAATAAAAGGCACCTGTGCCTAGACCCAAACCCAGCACCATTCATGCCCCAGCTCTGAACTCACCTACCACACCATAGGAGCAGCTTGGCAGCTCACTGCAGTGCCACCCCTCACAATCCTCTCTCCTGTCCCACCCCAGTGCAGCATGCTCTCCCCACATGTATATACACGTAGCGACAGGATGTCACTATATTCACACCCCCCATCCAGTCACCCTCCTTCCTCATTGCTGTGGTCTAAAGTGCTCAATTGAGTCACCATTTCAGTAGGTGCCCAATCACGGTGGCTAAAGTCACAGGCTACTGATCTGGGGTGTTCCTCTTATATCTGTCTCCTCAAATATTATTTTTGTGTTCTGCTTTATACTACTACAGCCTGCAAGGCAAATGACTAGCAGAGGACTGTTTCTGAAAAATACTACAAGCTGACTTTTAACAACCCTGCACATGATAGTGCATATTTTTAGCATCTAAAAGCAGCAACACCAAGTGAAATCAAGCATTACAGCTAGTGCTAGTTGTAAATGAGATTATTTTAACAGCGGTATCTGGGTAACTTTAGTCGTTGTGAAAACAGATGCTGTGGGCCAGTGTATGTTTATGATTTAGTCCCTGTTATTAAAATGCAGGTGAGATCAATATCTCACAGAGACTATCAAATTATTAATACATATTATAAAATGGGTAAGAGAAATCCTGGGTCCTGATTGGACAGGACCCGTGTTCTTATAGCACAACAACCCAGTGACTGTCACTTTTAATGCCAAGCAGGATGCAGCACAGCCCCCATATTCATGCCTCCTGAAACCAGTCCCACCAAGAACTGCATGTACCTCCCACAGAAATTTCAATTTTGCCAGTTGGTCCATACTCTATTGGACTACTGCTGTGTCTGCATTTGGGCATGTCATTTCCCATGGATTCCAGTCCTAGATCTCCCTCCTTCAGCAGTACTCCATAATGCCAGGTTGACATGATTAAAATCATAATTTATCATAGTAATCATAATCAGGGGCTGGCAGTGTAGCCCAGATGATAGATTAATGAGCTGTGAATTAGCTTGGTTCATGCAGCAGACCAGAGTTTGATTCCTACAACCTCCACTTGTATACTGTGTGACTCTGCGCAAGTCAATTAACTTCCCAGTGCTCCCAGGTAGCCCCTGAAAGAGGCTCTTGTGTCTAGTGAGCTTTTTCCGGTTATCAGTTACCAAAGACTAAATAAAAAATAATTTAGAGGAGGGTCAAAATATAGTGAAATAATCAGCACAGCAACCAGCTTGCTTGTACTTCAGTACAGTAACTAAAACTCTGCAGTACAACTCGCCTACTATGGCAGCTGCACAGGGCCACACTCATTTCCAGCATGCTTCCCAAGAACTGTTCAACTCTGCATTAAAAACAATAAAATAACAAAATAATAAAATGTGTGTGTGGGGGCAGTGGGGAGACTGTGACCCAGAAGTGTCTCACTAGCTCACTCTCTCAGCAACAATTACAGTGACTAGGATTGATACAGCTGACGATCCTGTAAATGTCATCCATTTGAAACTCCTGACAGTTGTACAAACAGCGCGCTTCTCCGTGGTGTCTAAGAACTCTGCCAGAAAATACTAAAAATGATAAATATGTGAGTGGGGGTTCACAATCATAGAAACATTCGGGAAAAGCCCTCTAATGGCACTCACTACACTATTGTATTTTCTATTATACCTCACTGTATACAGGGACTACTTAATATCAAGTTTAATTACAGTGGTTTACAAACTAATTTTACTATTTTTAACTTTATTCCATTTTCAAATTTTTGCTGTTGAAACCCATTTTATAAAAACAATAAGACATTTTGAATGGGCTGTTGCCTGATAAGAGCACTTCCATGTTGAAGGCACTGGTGCAAGCTGCCTCGTCTCACTATGCACCTGACGTGTTTTATCAGGCAACAACCCACACTCTGTCATATCTTATTTATATACAGTACCTAAAACAAGTTTCTTCTCAGTGTACTCTTATGAAAAAACTTAAAGACAAAATGCAAATAGTAATGTATATAACATTGTTTTATAATACTGTACAAAACACTTTGCAATGCAGTGATTCACATCTAGCAGGAAGCAAAATGAAACACATTTATCAGTGTTTTAAATAATAAAAGGGTAACAGGGTCTGAAATCACTAAACAATTATTCAGTAGTGCTGTGCAGAATGACCACTCTGCTGGCAGAATTTCCATCAGAATTTCACTGGTCCTTTTGCAGAATTCTGCCTCCTGTGATCCAAAGAATAATATTTCACAGAACAGCATTTCTTTCCATGGAAAATAATTCCACAACCATTTCTGAGAAAATAATGAGAACCACAGATTAAAATTCCACAGAAGTGTTGCAGAAAAACTCACTCGGTATTTTCTGCCACAGAATTCTGGCTATTCTGTTTCTGTAGAGTTTTCTGCAGCGACAGAATTTTGAAAATTCCACAAAATTTCATTCTTCTGCCAGAATCTGAAAGATCTGCACAGTACTATTATTCAGTCTAGGCTGACTGAAACTGTCTAGAGTCTAACATTTATGGAAAAGATGTAAATTTTGAGGTGGACATTTTCAAGAGAAGCTATGTTATATGCACAGTTTAAGCACTAAGGATGAACCAGATGGAATAAGCAGCTGATCCAAGGGAGCTCCATACAGTAGTGGGGAGAAAAAGAGGGACAAATAGAAACTTAGGCCCAGATATTCAAACTGCGCCCAAAAGTGCACAATAGCAGGAGCAAGCTCAAGTCCATTGCACCCATGCGCAAGAGCACGATATTCTAAAACTAGAGCCAGCCAAACTGTGCCTACAGCTGATGACTGAATATCGCACCACCTCCGCCCATAGCACAACTAGGGAGGGAAGCTGAGCAGATCAGAAGCACCATAGGCGCAACAAGGGATGTGCAGCTGAGCAGTCCGGAGGTGTCATAGCACAACCAGGGACACCCCCAGCAGCAGGGCGGCGATGCAACTGCACAACCAGGGAGGTAGGGGCCCACCACCCATGCCACAGATGGGCAGAGGAACACACAGCAGAACAGACATCATCCCCCACACCCCATGCACTGCACAACTGGGGAGGCTGGAATAACCACCAGCCCATGGAGACCAGCAACCAACCCACAGTTGGGCCATGGTGCCCCATCACACCCCCCCACAAGCTGTGACTGGCACACAAGGAGAGCTGACCACCCGTGCCACACCATACCCCCAGTGCAGAGCACACCCTACACCGTGACACCTAGACACCATACCCAGGAGCAGCATCCACCACTGCAGGAAACCCCTGCATGCCACCAACCCCACTGTGACAATGCAACCTTGTGCACCACAGAACCATGCAAGGCAGCCCCACCACGAGCACACATCAGCGGGTGGCAGCACACAGTGATGCAACAACGGCATACACAGTGCCACCATGCACAGCCCCCGAGTACTGCTGAGAGACCAACCACAAGGCCGGGCACACGAGGTACCCCCACACAGGACAAGGCATGCCCGGACCCCACCACCAGTGGTACAGCACCTGCACACTCTCCCAGTGACACATCCCGACCCAGCACTGGCCACAACAGCCAGCTGAGACACCCACAGTGGTGCTTGGAAGCATGCACCACACCGAATGCACACAGTGCATGGACAGACACCCACCCATACCCAAGGGCACAATAACACAGGGATGCAGTAAGGGGCAACCAAGCTCCAGCGTGGCCCATGTAAACTGTGTACACACAACCTGCAGTCCTCCATGGCACAGGAGTGCCAGCCACCCTGTGCAGGCACTGTGGACCTGTACGCCACCAGCATTTTCATTTTCCTGGAGCACAAGTCACAGACTGTGGTGCACATCCCCTGCAACACACACAAGCCACAGCATGGAGGTGGGTCAACAACTGTGGAAGCCACAGTATCACCTGAGGCAGACATGCACCACACCAGTGACAGGAAGCAACCCAGCATTGTGATGGGTACAGTGGCTGCCCTGCATGGACATCCACCACTGACAAGCCAGTAGACTGTGCAGGTCACAGACATGCATGGGTGTCAGCTGCACGGGCCATGGATGGGCTGACAGAGGCACCATGGACACAGAGGATACACCATGGACCACTGCATACAGTCATCCAGTGCACAGGGCACAACACACACACCACAGACAATGACTGATAGCTACCCCACACCATAGTCACCTCCACATGGACACACACACATACCCCTGACTGCACCACCCCTGACGCCATGCACACCACTGCAGCTGAGCACCTATAGCCCGCTGCAAATCAGAGACCACCACAGTATTCATATAAAAATATCTGTATTAAAACAACATATAAAAGTTAACTATGTACAATATATATACAAGGTGGGGGGAGGACCACAAACAAGGTGGGGGTGAGTAAGGGCAGGGTGGACAAATGGGACAGGAAAAGAGTGGTGTGATGGTGGGTCCAGAGGGTAGGAATATCAGGGGCAGAGGGACTTCAATGGGAGGCCCGCTCCTGCTCTGGCTTCTCCGCTGCCTGTGCCTCCTCAGGACCCCAATCTCATCTATCTGGCGAAGGATATCCAGGGACTCTCACCACATGCAGGATCTCCCGCAGTGCCTCCTGATGTCATTGAGCTGGCGAACACCTAGGACAAGGGAGCACAGTCAATAGATGTGAATGCACAGCTGCATACAGCCCACCCACTGTGCATGGCATACGGCCGTGGGACATACCTCTTTGATGGTGTGTGACCACCCACATTGACCACGCCCACATGACCTGCCCACCCAGGCACATACAGCCATGTGGGACGCTGCACACACCCACCGGCCAAGTCACACACAGCACCACCATGGCGTTTGGTGACATGGCTATGTGGTGCAAAGGCAGTGGCACAGCCATGTACCAGTGCATGCATGGATACCATCGATGCACTCCCAGACATGCATTGCCACTGGACAGTGCGACTGTAAGTTGCGTGCATGGCAGTGGTGTCAGTGGATGGTGGCCATGCCCCACTGCCCACCCTGCTACACAGCATGCAATAGTAATCATGGAGGTATGGCACTCACCATCATCGGGCTGGTCCCTTGGGCACTGTGGACCCTTGCCCCACCTGGCCTCCCTCTCCTCTTCATGCGCTGCAGCTCATGGGCCAGGCACCACTCCTCCAGCCCTGTGGTGCAAACATGGAGAGAGGAACATCAGTACAATCCCATAGCAAAGCCCCCTGCCCCCAGGTGTGTGCCCTCCCACCCAGCCAGACCCACCCACCCCACACCCTGATAACACCACCACAGCCAACACTGGATGGTCCCTTCCCCATGTGCTGGACACATACAACCATGATACCCATATGGAAGATAAAAGTGTGTTGACATTAACACCTACCTGGTCATGGCACCATGCCCTCCTGCATGTGCCCACAGGTGGGCTAGCAGGTCCAGCTCTCTCCACCGCAGGTCCCCATACATATGGAGGCACTGCTCAGCTGATCTCCCCATCCAGTGGCCTACTCCAGTGCAGTGGCCACCTCCTCCCACACCTGGCTCCTGGACCTGTCAAGGGTGCCTCCCCAAACAGTGGTCCATGGTGTGGCTCCACTGAGGCCACTAGGTTGGCCAGTTCCACCTCTGTCCATTGAGAAGCCCCCTGCACCATTCTGTCAGCTCAGTCTGCAAATATGGCACTCTGCAGCGTGGCTCCCCATGTGCAGATGCTGCATGGTACAGGGCTGCTATTCCTTATCGCGCTGTCACCGAACAGCGCAATAGTGGTGCACCCATGCCTGATGCACGGTGCCTAGGGGGCAAAGGTTGGGCACAAGGTCAAGGGTCTCTGATGCACGGACACGCACAGCGCCATTGGAACCTAATGTGTGTAGTGGATTGGCTGCCTGTATGCTACCTCCAGTGGCGGCCTACCGTGCTGTTGCCCCAGTGCACTTATGATGGCCCAGTGCCCAGCGCCATGTAGGTTAACATTGCTATAGTGCCACTGGCACAATGGTGGCCATGCTCTGCATTGCTTCCCATGCACAGCACATCAGCAGCGCAGCAGATGCCTCGCGCCAGCAATCTGGGCAGGTGCAGTGAGGTGTACTACGCATGTCACAAAACTGCACCCTTGGCTCAGCACGTTCAATACAATTCGCAAGCGCAACAGCGTGATATTCAGTCATCATATGCAAAACAGTTAATCAGCCATGCAATGGTGCAGCACTGCAATTGCATCCACTTAAAGTTGCCGCCTCATTTGCATGGGTTGCGCTTATAAAAGTGCGACATTGGGCTGCAGTTGGGGTACTGGGCTACTACATCTAAATCATCCCATTCCAAAGCAAAAATATGGGACTTCAGAGGAGCTGACTTTGATAAGATGGCCAACAGAGTTAAGCAGCCCTGGCAAAAGAAACACAGGTGAGGAGGTACAGGCAAAGTGGGCAAGCATTAAGGATACAATACTTGAAGCAACATCCCATTGTGTTAGACAGAAAAGGAAGTGCAAAGAAGAAGGAAACCACTTTGGTTCTCAAATACAGTAGCAGAAAAGGTCAGAGCCAAAAGGCTGGCCTTCAGAAAATATAAGGGAACACAGCGGGATGAAGATAGGAGGCATACCAAACTGCCCTAAGGGAAGCAGGTAAGGCAGTAAGGCAGGCAAAGTCCCAAACTGAGGAAACACTAGCACGAACAGTAAAGAAGGTGAAAAGACTTTCTAGATACATTAGTGAAAGGAGAAAGTCCAGAGGGGGTATTGCAAGCTTAATGGAGAAAAAGGAGCATGGAGGAGGAGGACCCTGTAAAGGCATCTATCCTAAATAGATACTTTTGCTCAGTATTTACTGAAGAGAAGGTAGGGCAGGGCCCACAGCTCAGCATCATGGACACAGGGGGAGGGAGGTGAGCACTACTCCCTTCACAAAAGAAAGGGTCCTACAAGAGCTTGCTAAGCTCAGGGTGGATAAGGCAATGGGACCTGATGGCATACATCCCAGGGTACTTAAGGAGCTAAAGGAGGAACTAGCAGAGCCATTAGCAGAATTGTTTAGTGAGTCTCTGAGCACAGGAGAGGTCCCAGAAGACTGGAGAAGGGCTTATGTGATCCCACCCACAAGAGTGGTAGCAGGGAGGCGGGGAACTACAGACCGGCAGTCTTACTCTCAGTAGTGGGCAAGATTATGGAGGCACTCCTTAAGGAAAGGATAGTGCAACACCTGGAATCCATAGGGCACAGGATCCAAGACAGCATGGGTTTACAAAGGAAGGTCCTGTCAAACTAATCTCATAGATTTCTTTGACTGGGTAACCAGAGTGGTGGACCAAGGGGAGCAGTTGATGTCGCCTACCTTGACTTCAGCAAAGCTTTTGACACTGTTCCACATAGAAGATTGATAAATAAGCTGGGTAGGCTTGGGGTGGGTCAGAAGTTTGTCAACTGGGTGGCAAACTGGTTGACTGGCAGAAAACAGAGAGTGGTGGTAAATGGTATACAGTCAGAAGAGATGCAAGTCACAAGTGGGTACTCTCAGGGATCAGTCCTGAGCCAGTCCTATCCAACATCTTCATTAGTGACCTGAGATGGACTAGAGGGTAAGCTTGTCTGTCTGCAGATGACACCAAGATCCGCAACAGAGTAGATGATCCAGATGGGGTGGGCAGAATGAGAAGAGATCTGATAAACCAGCAGAATGGTCAGAAGAGTGGCAACCTGGATTTAATGCAAAGAAGTGCAAAATCATGCACATAGGGAAGAGAAACCCTGAAGCCACTTTATAGGCTGGGGGGAGTTGCTAGCAGTCACAAAGGAAGAAAGAGACTTGGGCATCATCATCACTGATGACCTAAAATCATCCAAGCAGACCCCTAAAGCAGTAGGTAAGGCTAGGGGGTGTTAGGGTGTATTAGTAGGGGTATCACAAGTCGTAAGAGGGAGGTAATAATCCTCTGTACAAGACATTGGTTAGGCCCCATCTGGAGTACTGCGGCAGTATTGGAGGCCACACCTCCACAAGGACATTAACCAAATTGAGGCAGTCCAGAGAAGGGCAACCAAAATGGTGCAGGGACCGCATCAGAAGACATATGAGGACAGATTAACGGAGCTCAATATGTATACCCTTGAGCAAAGGAGGAGAGAGGTGATATGATCGAGACATTTAAACACCTTAAGGGCATAAACAAGGTGAAAGAGTCTAACATGTTTAAATATAAGAAAAATAGCAGGACAAGAGGACACAGCATGAGATTAGGAGGAGGCCGAATTAAGGGGAATGTGAGGAAATCTTTTTCACAGAAAGGGTGGTAGATGCATGGAATGGCTTACCACAAGAAGTGGTGGCTATGAATACAGTGCAGGGCTTCAAACAGGCATGGGAGAGCATAAGGGAGCAATACAAATGACTATGAATAGATAGGTCACTGACAGAGCAAAGGCCGATGGCACATTTTATAAGGTAGAAAAGAAATGGGCAGACTGGATGGGCTCTGCGGTCCCTTACTCTGTCAACTTCTATGTTTCTATATGTTTCTATGTTTCTATGTTTCATGTTCTGTGTGCCCATAGTCGGTTACTGCAGTCTATTGGTGAGTTGCATGCTGTTTGGGGAGTGTGGACTGTGGATTTAGGGACATGCATGGGACTGCACAGTCACAGGTAACAACTGTCATTCTTACAGGCTAAAAAATGATCGAGCAAGTTGTGGGAGAGGAGGAAAACAGTGGTGGGAGGAGGAGGGAGGCCCAATTTTACCAAGGCCGAGACCGAAGCCCTGTTTGAGGCCTACCTGATCAGGAGCCGCTTCTCAGCGGACAGCAGGAAAACCCAAGCCCGTGCTGCTGCATGGAATGAGGTGGTACATGCCTGAACCTGCATGGCAGCCACCAGAGCTCTGTGCAGGAGTGCAAGAAGAAGATGGGCACAGACAGGAGGAAGATAAAGGAGAAGATGGCTGCCATCAGGGCAGCACGGGCTGCACAGGTGGGTGTGCAGCCGGAGGTGGTAGCACCTGACCTCTGCAGGAGGAGAGGATTGCTGGAAGCATGCAGCGTTGTGCCATTGAGGGTGTTTTTAGGTCGTGGGCTTCCAGACGGGTGGTGACCCATCACTCCATGGTAAGTCATGGTCTGTCCATGGGGGGCAGGTGGGTCACATGCAGTAACGTGACTTTGATTTCCCTTACAGATCCTGAGCATCTGTGGTGGGTCAGCGGTGGTGGGCCCATCCACTGAGGACACTCAGCTGGAGATGGAGGAGGGCCCATCCACCTCACAGGTATACGTGGCTCAGTGTGACAGTGGGCCCACCTGGCTGTCCACACTGATGTTGTTGTAACAGGTGTGGAGGAACCCTGCCCATGTCCCAGCATGACAGCATCCACGGATGACAGCATGCTGTGACTCAGGCTGGTGCCGGAGTCCGCCACTGAAGATGATGTCACTAACAGCATGGGCAGTGACACACAGCAGGTAACATCACGGCCATGGCTGTGGGTGTGTGCCATGGAGGCTCCAGATGTCAGCACAGTCCCAACCTGTGCCTGTCAGCACCAGTGAGGCAGCACTGGTGTTTGTTCAGGACAGTGGACTGTTGTGGCCACTGCAGGGGCACCACTGAGCCCTGGAGAGTGGCAGCCAGAGGGGAAGCATCAGCAGTCGGCCAACGGGCTTGAGGGTACAGGGTCCAGCAGCGGCATCTGTGCACCACCTGTGGACATGCCCAGACCAGTTCCTGGTATGTAGCGCCCACCCTCAAAGGGTGCAGAGCATCAGGGCTGTGCACACCCTGAGGGACAGGATGCTGAGGAGGCAGATGCCCTCTTGATGAGCACACCCACCTACTGCAAGCATCAGTCCAGCAGAAGATGCAGCTTGCGACATCAGTGGATGCACTGCATGCAGCTCTGGAGTGGGCAGAGGAGCATCGCAGCAGAGACACTGCCTGATCCTGGCAGGGATGGACGGTTGCTGGAGGATGTGACCGCTGCCATTGACAGGCATGCACAGGCATCACTGCTGTCATGGCCAATGGGCACACAGTCATGTGCCCATGCATTGCTGACACCCACGCAGTGCACTGTCCACCCCTGCTCCCGCGCCATGCGACACCATCCCTGTTGACACCGGGTTCAGCTGTGGCATCCTAGCACACCTGGCACAGGCATGTTTGGTGTGCTGCAGACCCCTGCACAAGCACAGGTCGGTTCACAGTGGAACCCCTGAGGACCATCGGTGCCACCCCATGAGGCCACTGGTCAGCCTGTCAGTGTTGGCGGTCTCGGCAGGGCCACCCACGCATCTGTGGTGGCTGGGGCACTGTGTCACGTGACTGACCTGTCTCCCAACGTGGCTACTGTCTGGTGCTGCCCTGTGCATTGTGTCTTTCGGTGGGCAGTTCACGGGTGGGTACCTGGCCTCATTATGGACACACAGTCCATCTGCACACCTCCCGGCTGCTGTCTGCAGTTGCATGTGCATGATGATGTTTGCATTGCGCTGTACACCAATGTGCAATGGTGCTCAGCATCTGACACACGCACGCGGGACAGGCAGTGGGCGGGTGGTCTGTGGACATGTGTGTCTTGGGTGGTGTTCTGGGTCGGTGTGCCTGCTATCCTTTGTGCAACTTTGGTGCATTGTGTGTGCGTGTGTGTGTCCGTCCATGTGGCATGTTAGACCTCACCCATCCCTGGTTGTGTGTGGTTCCATGCCCTGCCACTTCCCTTGAAGGCATGCACCCTGGTGTGTGTCCATGTGTGTTTGTGGGTTGTGCCTTAGCCACTGTTGGCTGCACATGGCCCCATGACTTACCTGCTGGCTGAAGTGCTCCTCCGTGATGGTGTCCCGGTGCAGCTGTGCCAGCCAGAGCAGTTGGGGGTCCCATCACCCAAGTGGGCTGCCCATCACCATCATCACCGTGTCATCATCGCCCCTATCACTGTCCCCTCTTCGACCTGTATGGCTATCCCACATCTGTTGGCCATGTTGTGCAGGATGCAACAGGCCAGGAATAGCCCGCAGGCCTTTGAGGGCTGTACTGTAGGGCACCGTCGGAGGTGTCCAGGCAATGGAAACGGCCTTCAGCATCCCGACACCCGCTCGATTTCATTACGGTGGTGGCATATGCCTCATTCTAGCGTTGCTGCGATGGGGCCATGGGCCACCGGTAGGGTGTGAGCAGCCTGGGATGGAGTGGGTATCCACTGTCACCTGTGTGTAGAAGGTGGAGGTTACTTGGTGATCAGCATCGCCTCGCCCCGGGCCATGTAGGCTACTACCCATGTCACCTCTGACCATGCCCCCGCCCTATGTTTGTCCAATGGTTTGCATACTCACCCACTAGGTGGCCAGTGGGGATATCCCCACTCTTGAATCTGTGGCACAGTGCCGACTGGTGCAAGATGAAGGCATCATGTGCTCCCAGGGTGCGTGGCACAGACATTGATTATGCGCCCTGGCATCGCACACACCACCTGGCAGTTGATGCTGGCATAGCCCTTGTGATTGATGTGTGCGCCCCCGGGCCAGGTGGTGTGGTTGGCCATATGGGTGCAGTCTATTGCCCTAGTGCACCAGGCATACGTGACTCCTGTGGAACTCCTGTATGTTTGCTGTCGCTCTGCTGGTGTGCTGGGGAAATGGATGTACTCTGCAGCATGTGGCAGCAGTGCGCTGAGGAATTGGGTGAGGTGGCGTGATGTGGCCGACTGGGTTATGCCTGTGGTGTCCCCAGTTGGTCTCTGGAAGGTACCTATGGTGAGCAAGCACATGCAAGCTGTCACTTTGGTCTCCACTGACAGGGCATGGCTCCGTCGTGGGTGCCTGCATCACATCACTGCACAGCTCACAGAGCCACCTCAGAATTGCCCAATTCAGATGGTACTGGCCACAGTATCGGTATCACTGTACAGCTAGGCTGGTGCGGGCTCGGTACTGTCTGTTGGGGCATACATCGATGGGCCCTTCCATGGCCACGCCCCCTGCTGCCTGCCTTCTCATCCCCATAATGGCCTCCATCTGGAAGGTGGCACTGGCCATGTCCCTGGCTTGTGTTCACCCCTCGAAGCTGGTACTGTATTCCCCAGCTGTCCTCACTGCTACTTCTCCTGCACCGGAACACCCTCCTGTGCTTGCCTCACTGCTGTGTGGTGTACCTCCCCCTTCTGCAATGTCTCCCCACACCTTCCCTGTGGCTATTGCTTCCAGGTGCCCTTTCCTGCCTGGCCCTTGTGTCCCTGCTGCCCAGTGTGTCCTGCTGTGTTTTGCTCTCATATGTGGTTTCCCTAGTAGCATTCTTGTACCTCTCTCCTTGCTCCCTTTTATTTTGCCTATTTCCGCTTATGGCTTAACTTCCGCTTGTTCCCCATTATGGTGCAAGTTGTTGAATATCGTGACTGTGCCATTTAGGCATGGTTCCTCCCTTCAGTTCCACATGCCTCATTATCATTGCGCTGTTGCTCAGCGTGATTTGGGGGGTAACTGCCTCCTGCTGAATATCACAGAATGCACATTTTTTGTACTTGCACAGGTGCAACCCTATTGCACATGGCTCAACTCTTTTGAATATCTGGGCCTTAATGTTTAGAGGAGCAGAAACACATATTGAGGGTAGCAGTGATGAAGTCTGAGAGATGTGTCAAGGCAACGAATATTTTTGTAGAAAAACAGTTCAGCAACATATGCAGAAGTGGAAGAAAAGACAGTGCATGTTTCTGAGGAGGAGACAAAATGCTGTCAATTTGAATGAGCACAATGTTTTGTATGCTTTCATTCAAAGTTTGTTTTAAGGATAGGTTCACTGAGATACAAGTCTCATTCCCAAGATGTTCTTAGAAACAGATAGGATAAAACAGTAAACAAAAATATAAAACATCAACTATTTGAACAATGTTTAATTATTTAAATAATAAATTTATTATAGATACTCTGCAGTAGGAGCTGGAGGCAGATGTGTAGCCTGCTGAGGAAAGACATTCAAGAGGCCACCGAGAAGGAGATTCAGAAGTCAGATATGAATGGAATAATAATGATTTGGATTTGCATGCTGAGGATGTTCAGCATCCTGCATTGGATACTACTCTGCTGGCTAAAGTTCCTTCTTTGCCTTTCTCCTCTTCGGTGATGAAGGCCCTAGCTCTAGGGGACCAGTGTGGGGTGATAGAATGGACATGGATGTTTTGCTCTCTGACCCTCCTTCATGCCCTTCTCCTGACCCTGGGGACAAGGCTAAATCTACTTGGGAAGAATTCTGTAGAAAGGATACATTTAGGAACTACCCCATCCTCTTCAATGATGGAATGCGTCCACCTTCAGTATATTGGGGGTCTTGATGTAGCTCCAGACCGTCTCTATGTGGGAAAGTCACTTTTGAAAGGATCCTTGGGTTTTTTAAAACAAAATATTTGCATTGATTCATGTATCAGGTTCTTCCTTATATAATGTTAGTTTTCAAAGCCCTAGAGGATTAGATCGATTCTGGACAAAGTATGATACTTTTAAATACATTGAGTTGTGGCTACCATTTTGACTATCCCACTTACTGGACCTTCTATTAAAACTGTCACCATTTTGTTTAGAAATGAGAATGTAGCAGCTAGTGATATTATGCATTGGATAGCTAAACACTGTGATGTCCTGGGGTTGCCACAGCCAAATATTTGACTCTGAACACCTGTGGACTGGTGGTTGGCGTTTAGGGGTGACTTAGAAATACAAATATGGGTCCCATACACTTACCTAATAGTTTGTTTTTAGGTAGGGAACAGGGGTATTGCTTCTATGTGGGGCAGCCTCATACCTATTTTAACTGTGCTCCTTCCCATCTCAGTGCAGCCTGTGATAGACTACGATGTTCCTTTGTTTATCTTTTGGCCATGCTAGTGCAGGTTGTAATTCTGAACTAAAGTGTAACCTGTGTGAAGAACTAGGTCATGTTTTTAGATCCTGTCCTTGGGCTTCCCATAACAGGGAAGATAGCCTGGATCAGGATGTGATCCTCTAATGCCCAGAAAAAGGATACTGCTACAGTGAAGTCCTTTATTTGCATGTTAAGGTAGTCACTGGTAACCCTTTATGCCCTGAAATTGTGTGCCTGCTCCCAATCAGTGGTTTCAATATCTGAACCTTTCTCTGAGCCTCCTTTACAGGAAGTTCCATGACTGGTTGTACAGGACCCTTCATCTACGCCCTCCCCTCTTTCTGTTGTTTCTACAGTTCCTGCTGAACCTGTGCCTGTCCCTGACAAACCTCTGGATATTATTATTATGTCCTCTCCTGAGCCTAGTGTTCAGACAAAAAACGGGCTCAAAACAGACTACAGGTAGGGCCAAATTGGCTAAAGTGTCTTCTCCTGGTGGCTCTGTTCCGTTAAGTAATAAATTTGAGGTCCAGTGTCGACACACTCAGTCTTCCAGTATGGAAGCTGATTCTGACACCTCCTCACAACCTATGGTATCTTCTGATTCTGAGAATGATAAATCAAAGGAGTTGCCTATGGATACTCGACCTCGCAGTCAAGGTGAGACCCCAGAGAAGTACTAGAAAGGGAAGGGTTACTTGATGTTGACTTATTTTTATTTCGACCCTTTTATCTGATCTCTTTCATGGCCATGGCATTTCATCTCACTGTAGCCACCCTCAATGTGAACGGTGTGAAAAATGCTCATAGGCGCCTGATTACTTTCAGCTTTTGAATGATTTGGCATGTGATAGTTGCCTTATTCAGGATACCCATCTCAATACCTTTCCTTTGGTTAATATGGCCAAAAAGCTTTAGTAATGGAGTCCTTCTTTTTTTCTTTAGGATTAGACTCATGTAGTGGTTTTGGGGAGTTGTTTAGGGGTGATGGATTTCATGTTTCCAAGTTGGTTGAACTGCTTATGGACGGGCCTTAATATTGAGATAAATTGTGATTTATGCACCAGTTATGCAGAAAGGTCAAGTGGATCTCTTTCTTGAGGTGCAGCCTTTTTGTTAATGTCACGCTTCCTCATATGAGGTGGTGACTTTAATTGTGTAGTGCATAAATCAGATCGGAGGCCCAGACTGATAAGGATTTCTGTGATACATTGTCTCAATCACATTATTATCCAGGGTAATTTATAGGATGTTTATAGGGTTTGTCATCCTACTGGTGGACGTATTTTTTAAGGGCTCCTTATCCACTAGGATTGATTTTCTTTTTGTCCGCAGCTTTGAGGGTGATTAAAGCTCAAACCATTCCAGTGGATATTTCAGACCATAATGTGGTAACTGCCACGTTAGGGTAGGCCTCATGCTAAACTGGGGCAGGGATATTGGAAACTGAATTCATTACTGCTACTTGATGACAGGTTTTTGGCCCAAGTTCATGATTTGTTGAAAGCTCGTCTGTCACTATCTGGACTTTCTGAGGATTTGTTAGATTGGTGGCTACTCATTAAATCTGAAATCTCTACTTTGGCTAGGAGGACGTCTAAATATGCTGCAGTGACTAAATATAAGAGATATTTGTCTTCACGTATGCAGTTGGAAACTTTATATTCAGCTATACACTCACAAGGCTTATCTTTGACAGCACAGGTACAGAATGTAAAAAAAGAAATGGCTGCACTACAGTATACTAGAGCTACTTCCTGTTACATGAACATAGGGTTTGTTCTGCTAATAAATCTGCTTTGGGGAATGTTTGGATTGTAGTCATAGGAGTTCTGCGGATCGCCTTCTGACTGAAGTTGTGGATACTGCTGGTACTAATTACACTGCATTTCAGATATCTTGCCAGCAGTCTCCTTGCATTTTTCGGACTTATATGCTGCATCTCCAGTGGATAGCACTGGTGTAGAACAATTCCTTTCCTCTCTCCATATTGCCTCTTGTTCTGATATATTATTATGGGCTTTAGTTGCTCTGATTAGTGTTGATGAGGTTAAAAGGAAATTTCCATTTACAGAATAACATGGCACCTGGTATTGATGGCTTGCCTGCAGAATTTTATAAAACCTGTAGTCCTTTAGTTTGTGATGTGCTCACAGTAGTGTTTAATTGGGTTTCGCAACATCACACTCTCGATTTCCATTTTGTACTTCAATTCAGATTTTGTTATATAAGAAAGGTGATAGAACTTTACTTTCCAGTTGGAGGCCTTTAAGTCTCCTTAATACGGATTTTAAAATTTTGATGAAAATATTGAATACCAGATTGTTGTCCATAGCTCCACATTGATTTCCTACACCAATCCTGTTCAGTACCAGGCAGATCTATTTATAATAATCTCCTTTGCTTCGGGAACTAATAGAGCTTGTAAAGTTGATGTTATAAAGGGTCTTCTATGTCCATGGATAAACAAGGGCCTTTGATCAGGTCCTTATAGTTATTTGTTTCAGGTTTATGAACCTATGGAGTTCCTGATCGCTTTATAACCTGGATTGCTTTGCTTTATAGTCATGCTTATGCTATGCCCTTGGTAAATGGTTATTTGGGTTCCTATATCCCTATTCATTGGGGGTGAGACAAGGCTGCCCTCTGAGTCCATTGCTTTATGTTTTTAGTTTGGATCCACTTTACATACAATTGCCCAAGATGTCGGATTCTTGGTATTGCTTCCCTCATAGTACCCTTGAGGGCAAAATTTCATCTTATGCTGATGATGTCTGTGTCTTTGTTGCTGACTTGACCTCTGGAGATAAGTATTACATAATTTTTCTAATTTTTGAGGTTGCAGGTTCCTCCCTTAACAAATCTAAGAGTTTTTTATCCTCTGCATACTGCCTTTCCTGAGGTTATGGAGTTGCAAGGCATTCCTGTTGTACTGGGCCGGTCTGAATTTCAGATATTGATTTTGGTAAAGGTGATAATGCGTTACTTAATTGGTCAGCTAAAATTGAAGCAGTTCAGTCAGAATCAGACTATGGAAGTCTTGGCAACAAACTAAACAGAAAAAAGGTTATCATTACTAAAGCTTTACTTCTCTCTCAATTTTTATACCTTAGTGTGGTATACCCCATTCCTTCTGGTTTGGAAGTCACTTTATTGGGTCTTTTTTTCAAATTATTTGAGGAGTCACCTAAATCCCATTAAAAGAGATGTGTTGTATCTTCCTATTGCACAGAGTGGTTTGAATTGTTTGAATCCGATTACTTTTTACTATAGTATTTTTTTCATTGGAATTTACTAGACTTTAGTCGTCCACTCTGTGTTATGGGTGATTTATGCATATGGTTGGTTACCTAAATTGTCCTCAGAGTGGCCAGGTTTGAGCCAGAAAGATTTACACTCAGACCTGTGATAACGAAACTTAATAGATGGAAGTTACTTCGCCCATGTGTATTAGCAAATCACAAGTAAAATATAATTATGATGTCCGACAATCTAAAGCACATTCCATAGTCCCTTGCTTTTAAGGATGTACTGATGGTCATGTTGATAACCTCCTAAAAAGTTTGGTAGATAAATGGATTCCACCTAGATTATGGGATGTTTTATGGCTTAGTTGTCAAGGGTGACTCAGTGTTAGGGGAATTTAAAGCATAAAATGGTTACTGAACGTACTTGTCCGAGGATACTTGCATTAATCAGAGGAAACAATGTCCCATTTTTGTTTCTGCCCCTTTGTGCAAGAATTCTGGATGACCCTTTCTGCTCGTTGGAGCCAGCCTTTCTGGCGGCTGTTACATATCTGGAAGTTGTGGGAGTTTTTGCTACATTTTACTTTGTTGGATGTAGGTGTAGTATGGCTGCTGTTCGCTATGTTCAAGTTTCATTTATGGCATGCCAGATGTCACCTTACTCTACAACAGTTATACCACTCACCACTTGAAGTTCTTCAACATGTTGAACATGATTTGTTGTTACAATGTGATTCTGAACACAAATGTTTGTCCAAACATGTATGGCTTATGAGGTGGAAAGAGGTTCCTTTATGAAAGACAAAATAGGTTGAATCATTATGCTGTTAGAGAATTGAGTATTACTGATATTCTCTTTGTTATGTTTTTTTTCTTAGTTTCCATGAATTGTATTACTGTTTTCTGACTTATTGTTCTGTTTATTAATAAAACCTTCCCTACTCTTTTCGATAAGTACCATGGGATCTTTAACATCCACCTGAACTACCACCAATCCAGGCAGATGGGACCTCGGTTTAACATCTCATCTGAAAGACAGCACCTCAGAAGTGCAGCACCCATCTCATGCTGCACTACAGTGTCAGTACTGGGATATTAACCAAGTGCCAGATGTGGGAACTGAACCCACAGCCCTTGATCTCCTGGCCTTAGAGGTGAGTGTGTGACCTACTGAGCCACTGACACTGCTGGAACACCATTTACAAGAATCACCAAACTATTTTCTGTGGAGATTGCTTCCACATTTTCCTGTAGAGGAAGTGGAGATACATGAAGGAACCCTTCAGAGATCTAATGAGTTCTTTCTGTGGAATGTTCCATGTCTTTGTGTTCAGATGTATAATGGTTTGAAATGGTTTCATTGTCTGAATCAGAATGCACTCAAACATATTCAATGTGACAATCTCACCTGGTGTAACATGTGCCTCCATATTATTCAACAATGACCTAGGTGGCAGACTGTTGGACTTTAGTTTGGAGTAACAGTGTTTGCACAGCACAATGATGGGCTGTAATTGAAAGTCAGATTTCATCAGCAAAATGCTGAGAGTCAAAACCACATGTCATTGTATGGTGACAAGGTTTCAAGGTTCACTGTGACTGTTTCTCATAACATAGGCGATCACACTGACACATACAGAGTCAAACTTTTGAGCTTTGCCAGCTCAAATTTGCAATGTCTTTGCCAAATTGTTTCAGAATGTCACTTTCTAACACAGAAACAGATGTTGCATCAGAAGTTGCTGACTGATCAATGCTTTTATCTGGTACAGAAGTCACACATTTCAGCTGTTTGAGAAATGTGATGGTGCCCTGCATGTCAACAGACTGCAATAAATCATTTAAACAAGTGTACTGACTGACAACTCATCGGACTTCATATACCCTGTATACAAGTTCTGCATGCCTGTTTGATGCACTCCTAGCATCTGCATGTTGTGAAAGACATTGTCACAAACACCACTATCCACGCATGCTAGTGAGTGACCCATAAGTCCAGTATGTGGACACATCTCACAAAGGTCAATCTTGTTAAACAGTTTATACCTGTCTTTCTGATCCGTTATCACAAATAACTTGACAAACTGCTCAACTTTGTCAAATGACAATTGCCTTCGGTTGCAAGTTTCATCACATGGCCATGAGATGCAGTGACATTTATGAGGCAGAGTGGTTGCCTTAGAGTCATCATCTAACTCCATAGCTGTGTCATCAGAGACACTGAGCACATTGACCAGCTTACCAGACTCATCAATGGTGAACATGTTGTCTTTTTCTGTGAATAATAAGATTCTTCCTAGAAATATGCCTCTGAGTGCTGTGTGCATCCAGTGACATGTGAAAACATCCCAGAAATTAGCACAGTCAAGACAGGGTACCGTTGTAGCCTTGTCTTGATGTCGTATACAACGTTCCTGAATAGTTCAAGCACATGAGATATCTTACGCATAAGCGTTGAAGAACAAATAGTGCTCTATTCACAAATGTGCATACTTTGAGACGCAATTTCATCAAAGTCAGATGGCTCTTTGTCGTTTTACACTCATGTCTCATTACAGCAGCAAAGAGCCTGTTGATCTTAGCTTTAGATGCTAGTGATCGAAAATACTTTCACTTTCTCAGATGAAAATCACCAGCTGTAACATTTTGACACTGTTTAGAACATGCGGCAATGCTTGCTGTGGCAATAGTTGTGTTTTGTCTGAGAGATCTACACAACTGTCGCTCAGGTAAACATTTTTCTTGCTGATAAGCAAGTACATGAGTTTGTTGTGAAGTGAGTTGATGTACAACTCACTATTCCAGTAGAAGTCTGTATTGTTTTACATCTTGAACTTACATTACTGGTCTTTTTATCACTCTTAAGCAACAGTGAAGTACTATGATATCTGTTTCGTCTTTCTATTGATGTATGCCTGTATTTACTGGGCATCCTTGCAATGTGTAACTTCACAGTAGCAGTCAGCAATCCTACAGAAGTATCAGACACCTGTATAAAAAACACAGAAAAGGAAAATATGAGTATCCATTTGTGTTGCTAACTTCTAACATTCTATGTTGACACAGATTATTTATGTTTTATATATAATAAAAAGGTCTCAGAAATGCTGTAATCAGATTGTCTGTTAGAATTTCAACAGCCTTGTATTAATTCATGTTACACTGTCTTATATAGCCTAATCACCATGGCACATGGATACTCTCTCAGTATTCCATCCTCCAGCACTGCTGAATGACTGGACTGATGCATTCTGATTTTGAACCAGCATTCTTAAACTGTTGCTGGAAGAACTATTTTATTAAAATCTCCCTCTAAATGAGGAACACATTTAAAAAGTATACTTTAAGACTTTTCTTTTGGAATATGTATTTTATGATAGCAATGATGGATTCAAAGGAGTTAAATTAACAGTCAGTTAATCGCCTGCTTTTGGCAATATGGCACTTACCTGCACCTCGTGACACATTACACCCCTAGGGGTGATTAACATACTGTTAAGCAAACCCCTGGTAATGCCTTATTTTTAAAAAATAATCACAACTACTGTTTATGAATGACTACCCAGGTCACTGCTGCACTAACAGAATACAACAAAATCAGATAATGCTCCTTTAGAAATGTTATAGTAGTCAAGCTGACTGAGGATTTCAGAATAAGAATATAAAATTGTGTAAACTTATGTATTTGTACATTAGGTATGCAGCAGAATAGTTTACTCTTCAGGAATCAACATTTTTGGGAAAAATTTATCGAGTAATGTCGTGCATTGAAAGTGTCTCAAAAACATTGTCGTTTATGTGACAGTGTCTAAAATATAATGTTGAACATTCGAAAGCACCAAAAGTAGTGTCAAAAAGTAGTGTAGAGCATATGAAACTGTCAAAAATGTAGTGTCGTACTACGAAATGATCATAGAGAAATGTCAAGCGTTCAAAAATATTGCAAAAATATTGTCATGCATTTGACAGTGTTGCAAAAGTAGTTTCGTATCGAAAGTTTCACAAATTTGACTTTGTGGGAGGCAACTGCATGCATTAGCAAATGACATCTTGATTGCTATTTGAGTGACAGGTACTTCTACCAATACAGTGCTAGATTTATCAGGCCTGTAAGGCAACCAATCAGAGATGCTGAAGAAGAAGGACATAGCAGCCATCTTAGATTAAACTAAGAGACAGCACTTTGCTCTGTGTAAGTACATCACATTTTATTAACAATTTTTGTACTATGATAAAAGTGTTAGAAACAACTAAATAGTATTAATCTAAACGTTTTTACTGCTCTATTTGACTATGTTGATAAAAATAACCTATAATGTTGCATTATTTAGTTATAACTGTTTAAAGTCAGACTGTTAATTGGTACTTACTAGCACAGATACAGCTGCAAATGGAGGGAGAAAGCAAGGTGCACATGTAGCATAACAGAACAGGCAACCAATCAGAAATGTCTTTGCACTTGTAATTGTTTGAAACTGCTTATGAAAAGAATGCATTTTATACCTTGAAATCTTCCTACATTTCAGCTGGAGCAGAACTGCACTGATAGTCAGTGCACACACTGCACTAGTTAAGGAAGGCAAAGTTTTAGCAAATTATTTGTTTATTTGTGTGTCACGGATCAGCCCACTGAAGCAGTGTTGAACTAAGGAAATTGCAGTTTACTTTCACTAGTGCCTAGGTACTGGGGAAACATTGACTTTTGGTAGCACTCTGTCCACTTCTAAGTTTAAAACCTCAGAATGTCAGAAAACAACACAAGGACTTTGTGGATTGTTGGCAGCAGTATTGTAAGGCGAGCATCAGAGTATGCTCATCACAGTGATTTGGGGAAAATCCTGCAGCTCCCAAATTGTTGTGTGAAGTGGTATGTGGCAGGGTGGAATGAGTGGGAGCACCTCATGCCAACAATGCACAGACTTCTGAGTACTCAAGCTCACCCAGACATACTGGTTATCCAACCTGGAGGCAATTATTTGGGCACCAAACATTGGGTTGATTTAGTGTCAGAAGCAAAACTGGACCTTGCTTCTATCACGAGTATGCTGCCTGCCTGTAAAATCATTTTTTCAGATATTACAGAGCGTAGGGTCTGGCAAGCAGGACACCATAGTTACCTGATTGACAGAGCTGAAGAAAGGTCAACATACAAATATCTGCATAGTTCACGCATGTCTGGATGCATACCATACGTCACCCTGAAATCAAGTATTGTTATGATTGGCTATGCCTACGACAGTGTGCACTTCTCACATGCTGGCAATTGTCTTTTCTGGGAGACCTTCAAGATGGAATCTAAAAGTCCCTACGAATGTCAGACTGTTTGAACAGATTGAAAAGTGCAAAAAGATTCTTTTCAGAGCCAAACAATGTTGGTCAAAAATAGAATGGGCATATACATCACTCAACAGGTGTAACAGATGGGTGGGAATATTCACACTGTGCCACAGTGGCATGGAAGCCTGGCAGCCATTGAACTGGTAAGCATCAGGGTGTTGTCAGGAGTGATATTTAATGCTGCAGTACCATGCCTCAGCAGTGTTGAATACGTCAGTGTGGCACCTGCATTCTGCATGGTGCAGTGGCATCGCGACATTACAAGTACCTAGAGAGAAGCAGGGATGCACCACCGAACTTCAGTTCTGCTAGCTGCAACTACTGCGCTGTTCAGTGGTGGATATGTAAATGGGTCCACAATACATGTAACGGACTAATGTGACCTTTTGCATGCCATTATGGCTCCATTTGCATGTAGGTGCATTGATCCCAATGACTTGCATCTGGTGCCTGCCAGCCACCACCTGTCAGGAAAACAATGCCCCTCTGCGCGTTGGGAGCAACACAATCCAACAGCTGTTTATCGATTATCTATAGAAAAATATTACTGGTGGTACAGTAGACCCAATGCCCTTGTCTGATTGCAGGCTTGGTGTATTGAGTATATCCTGGTGGTCAGTGGACTGTACTCCCTTGCCTGATTGCATGTTGAGGCAGCTCCACTGGACCACCATTGTTATTTTGTACAGAGAAGAGCCAATCTGTTGAGGGTGTAGGGTATACTGTACCACCAGGTATATTTTTAATAGATACCTGCTATAGGGCATGGGGTGACACCGACAGACAGTGATGCTGGAGCTTGGGTGGTTGGCGGCTGCTGTGTTGCGCTGTGCAATATGGCAGCTCAATTGTGGGTGCAAACACTTTTTATAGTTTATTTTGTGCTCAACACTATGCAGTGCATAAGTAGGGTTGTGCCTTCATATGTTCAGCATGCCTAGGTGAATATCATGATGTGGCAGTATGCATGCCAGTCACCCTCAGTTGCACCAGATACATTACTGATGCACCATGGTGCATTATAATTTGTACAGTGACAATACCTTTCTGAATATCGCACCAGGGTGCATCGTGGGTTTGCCTGGCGCCACAGACTTGCTCCATGTGCAACTCTTTTGAATGTCCTGACCATAATATATTGTTTCTTCATGAGTAAAGTATATTAGAAACATTTACATGCTCAGAGTTGTTCCAAAGATAAATATGTTCTCAACAGCATGCATTAGTTATTCTTCATAATGTATTAGCTGTTCACAGATTATAAATATAATGAAATGGATAGAAAGACACATGGGCTCTCATTGCTCAAAAGTTTAGTAAAGATGGGCATTGCTGTAGCACAATTTCCCACGTAAAGGTGGGGTGGATGTTAAATTAAATGAAAAGCTGTGACAAACAAACTTTTCATTATTACAGAAAGATAGTAAAGGCAATGTGTTATGGTGGAGTTATGGACCTTTCTGGTGGTGAAAAAAACTTGCTGTTGTCTTGTACTTTTAATCACTGTGACATGGAGTGTTACTGCAATACTATACAACGCTGTGATAAACTATTGGTGAAATGTTACATGCTACAACACTAGGTTGTCTTCATTGATTATGTCATACAATAGAAGGATTGCTGTGCCTGTGTGATTATATTTCATATAATAGCACAGTTAATCAAATACTGTTGTTTGAAATGTAATGTGTTACACTTAATAGAACAGAAACTCAGACACGTTACCAAACATAACAGTAATGTACTGTTTTCTGTTTATTTATTTATCACAGATTGTAACTACAACAAACAAAAAATAAATTCAGCATGAGGATCTGGAGCCTGCAAGAGGTGTGCCTACTGTTTGAGGCAGTACAGGCTCAGGGAAGTGCCTGCATATTGATGTGGAGCACCAACCGAAACTTGGAGACTACGTGGAGGTGGATCAACAGTTACCTGCATGTCATCCTGAAGGTGAAAAACAAGGCACTGTAGCAGTACAAGAAAAGTGGAAGCTGCTGCTCCAGGGCTCTACTGACTAAAGGAGCAGGAGGAGATACCAGACAATGACAAGTGCTGGTACTACCTCACCCGACTGGGAGGCCGCTAAAGCTAAGTGCAGGACAGTGTCCACACAATCGTAGTTAAATAAGTATTGTTTTATAGTAATACAAGTGTGATATTTAGTAGTGTATATGCAAATAGAGACATCATGTATCCATCTTACAAATGGGTGATTAGGATAAATTTAGGACAACATTTAAATGTACATGTGACAATTGCCAGTGAGCTGCACCTGGTAGTCTGCCATGGTGTACATGTGAGATATTGATGATCACTGTTCTATGGTGGCAAGTAGCTCGAATGTCACATTCTGAACACTCAGAAATAGTATGTTGTCATACTGTGACATAACATCTTCCCCTGCATCTCAAATTGAAGTTTGTTTAATGGCATTAATCTCTTGAAGTGCAGTGAAGGATAGCCTACAGACTACACTATGACAGCAAACATATGACTAACTTGAGAATGCTCACAATCACTGAGGAGTGAAGGTGCACTATATGAGCATATTAACGTTGTTTATTTCACTGATTAAAGTCAGGTATTAGGGAAACTTTATGGTGAGCACAATAGGATATCAGTTTGTGGCGGCTACAGGGTGGCAGGCGCCAGTGAGAAGTTGCTAGTTATTGGAGGACGTGTAAAAAATGGGTATGATTACATGCAACTGGCTCCAGTTACATGCTGCATAAATGATGACTGCATTTTATACTAAGCACTGAATAGAAAACTCACTGTACATTATATTACTCTACTCTACTAGAACATCCCTGTGGTCATCACTTGACAGTTGTGGAGCTGCAGTGTTGCTATGTTATATGAAATTCAGGTATCTATGGTTAACCATTAAGTGATGGTGATACATCCGTACGGTGGTGCTGAGGGCTGAGGTGCTGGTCATCTTACCTTGCACCAGACAAAGCAATCTGTGTTCAGTAGCGGGCATGTGCTGGCGGGGATTGCTGGTGAAGGAGAAGGATTTAGAGTCTGTGGACAGCTCTCATTCCTATGTGGAGCTGGGGCACTAGTGGACTGGTGTTTGTCTGACCCCACTGGAGGCTAGGGATGGGCACACCACAAACTACAGGTTAGAGATGCAAGGTAGATGTCCCAAAGGAATGCATTGCTCATTTGGCATCATTGTGTCCCTGCCTTGGGAAGGGAGATGTAACCAACTCAACCAACCAACAAGCAGGAAAGTTTGTATTGATGAATCACAGTGACAGTCACTCCTGCAGTATTACACTGTATTGCTTGTGAACATGCATTCTGTTCTCTCTAAATTACCACTCAATATATGCCATCTAAGTTTGCCTATCTAAGACATGTGAAGTCATCTGCAGATCATGTTTTCAGTATTACAAACAGATTTTTAATATGATTGTCTATTTGTGGTATTTTAATCTTTCCATGTTGTCTTGTGGAACTGTACAGTGAGTGGACAATAGCTATTTAATTCTATAACAATGACTGCAATATAAGTAGTATTTTACAAATGCTAAAATTAAAAAGCATGTAATTACTTATTTACTAATAATGTTGATAATCTTATATTTTGTAGTTTACATGGGTGTTCACAGTTACTAAATCTGCATGTAATCTTTATCTGACAGAGCGACAGAGACACTCCCACCAGTGGTGAGGTAGTGCCAGTGGAGACAGAAGCTGTGGGGCTGCAGAGTCTGACTCTGAGTCCGTCATTATTGTAGAGTCAGACGGTAAGAAGATAATTGTAGTTATTATGTTGAGTACCTACTGTCAGTACTTGTTGTGCATCAGATTAGTGAAGTTCTGTTAACAGTCAGCAACAGATATTCAAAACATTGTTCCAGGGGTAAAATGTTACTGTGGAGCTGGAAAGGTTAGCCACTCCACAAAGCTATGCATATAAAAACAATAATCCGAGGGAAACAGCTTCATGGGAATGAGATGAGGTACACTGGGCTGCGAATGCAGGGGAAACTTAGCCCTGGAATAACACAGCTATGAATATATTAACAAGAAGTTGAAGCCATAAGAGCAGAACAGTGCACAGTAATGTAAAATCACATAAAAGTGACATTTGTGAGCAATGTCTATGCCAACAAATGTGTGAGCACAGTAGAGCTGCAGGCAGCACCATATTTGAAAGTACAATGTCCAAAGTTGTAATATATTCCACAAACTGTTTGTACATCACTAATATGTTTGCACGACTTTAGTGCAGGGCTGAAGCATTAGACTCTATGGAAACATGTTTGGCAGTGGTGAACTTTACTATATTCAAAAGTGATATGGAAATGAACAGACTTCAATTATCTCTGGGAAACACTCAAATCAGCATCTCATCATGCTGTGATTTGCATGCAGTTACAACACTGTTACGGTTTTCACTATGCTAAAGATGTGCAAGCATGTCAGCACTGCACAAGCACTTACAGTTAATATTAAAGAGTTTTGAACTGTCCAATTTCAGATGTGCTGTTGTGTAGCCATATTATGACAATACAGAATAGATACAGATTGTGGTGCTGCTCTATGCAGCTGTCATACTGTAGGTCATGCTGTAGTACACAACACTCACACCCAAAAGATGCAGATCTGACCACCAACTGACAGTGTACAGTATGGTTGAATGACATTGACCACAGTGTGGCCAATGGGTTTGGAGACTGTACTGTTCTACACAGTACACAGATGTGAATGCATCCATATGGTTTGCATGCCCATTGGCCATGCTGTGGACCAATGGGTGTACAACTGTACTGTACGGTATAACTCAGCAGGTGGGTAGCCATCTTGTATGTGGGGTGCTGCCACCCACTGCTGACTGGGGTGGGCCAGGGTGGTGACAGTGAATTGACAAGTTGGGAGGAATACCGCTGGACCACTAGGTGGGTCTGCTGTTACAAACCCTGCAATCGGGTTGAGGAGCAGGTCCAGTAGACCAACAGGGTTAATTATATTATTTTAACTTCACAATTCAGATGGTAATAGAGTTCACTGGACCACCACGGTTAATGATATTATTGAAAGCCTGTGATCAGGTTGGGGATGGGTACAGTGGACCACCAGTGTTAATGATATTATTAAAAGACTTCATTGGGCTGGGAATAGGTTGTACTGGAACAGCAGGGTTATTGATATTATCATAAGCTTGCAATCAGCCATTGGGGGCTCAATGCCGACAGACAGTGACGCGAGCTCAAGAGTCCAACACAGCTGGTGGCTGCCATGTTGCACCTTACAATATAGCAGGTCAGCTGTGGTTGGCCAGTGTTGTTTCTCTTTTTGGTCAGCTGTCTTCAGTGGAAGTAGGGTTGCATGTGCATATGGTCAGGACATCCCAGGCTGAATATTGAGATGTCCAGAGTATGCATAGTAATACTATCCCCCACTTATTTGTGCTGCATACATTACTGATGCATTATGGTACATCAAGATTTGTGCTGTGATAAATCTCCTTTTGAATATTACACCGGGCATATCGCTGATAGCACATGGTTCAACGATGTTGCGCAATGCCCAAACTTTTGAATATCCTGCCCATAGTGTTCATGTCTGCATTGTTAGAACACTTAATGTGGCATGCAATTTGTGTAACATTACTTTAAGCATGTTGTAGGTAGTTACATACAGAGCTGTACTATTTAGTTGGATGCCAGTATAACAGAACATGATCTATATCTAAGACAGTTGAAGGGTTGTAATATATTCACATTTATAAATTATGATTATAACATGATGTGTTCATATCTGTTACAGTGGCCAGGGAGGCTGTGTCTGTCCGGTAGTGCAGGTGCAGCAGGAAGTTAGTAGTTCTGGACGTAAGTATAACATCAAAATCACATAGATGATATGTTCTACAAACTTGATAATTACAGCAAGTGATATACCACTGAATGTTAACTGAATCTACAAACATTTATAATTACTCTGTATGCTTCATGTTCAATATTGATTAACTGTTATATCAAACTATTTGGTTTCTGAAGCACAGCAAAAATTGTTAAGTCAGCATGGTATGTTCAAAGGAATTGTGCATGGTGCAACAGTATTGCACCATGCACAGCACACTGATGTGCTCTGGTGCGATATTCTAAAGGTGATGGTGACACACTGATCCTAATACCCAGGATGCAGTACTAATGTATGCGGCACAAGTGTGGGGAGCATGCTCATGTATATTCCACACATCCCAATATTCAGCCTGTGATGTGCGGTGCATATGTTGGTGCAATCCCTATTTTGCTGTACAGTGGTGCTCAAAGTTTTGTATAAAACAAATATGAGCAAGGCTGACTATCCACAGCTGAACTGTCATATTATACAGTGCAACACGGTAACCAGCACATGTGGGTGCCAACTCGAGCTCCAGGTACAGGAACTGTCGACGCTGCACCCCCACTATGTCCAATCATTGGAATTGTTATTGTTATGATATCCCTGGTGGTGCAGTGGACTGCTTCAAACCCGATTGTGGGCATAAGTATTATAAAAATATATTAAAATTATCTGTGGTGGTGCAGCAGTACCCCCTCAACACCATCCACTCCCCCAGTCAGCATCAGTCAGCAGTTCCCCACCTGTAATCCATCCATTCACGTATCGGGACTGTGTAGATGGTATGATCTGCACACCCATTGATGCATGCTGTGGAACAATGGGTGTACAGTTGCACTGTGCACACTCAGTTCATGGGCAGATGACCAGCTTCCGGTGGGAGAACTGCTGCCCGATGCTGACTGGGGGAGTGGAGTGGCAGGGCTCAGTGGTGTATGATGAGGGGTACCAGTGGACCAACAGGGATAATTTTAAATTATTTGTTTAATACTTATGCCCATGATTGTGCTGGAAAGGTCCACTGGACCACCAGGGATAATTTAAGTAGATTTTTATAATACTTATGACCACGATTGGGCATTGTGGCACTTGTCAGCGATGTGCAGGGGCACTGGTCACTGATGGATGCAGCGTGGCGGGCATCAGGTGCAAGCTGCAGGATATAGTCACAGCTGCATGGAAATGGGGCCATTATGAGATGCTAATAGCCCCACTTGCACCTTACATACATCATAGCCTCATTTGTATATCCACTGTTGAATTTCATGATTCTACACCTAGCACAACTGCACTTGCACTACTGCATCCCCATCCTCCCTCTCATAACACTTGTGATGGTGCAGTGCCACTGAGCCATGCACAATGTGGGAGGCCACGTTGCCATGTTCAATGATGCTGAGCCATGGCATAGCACTGTTGTATGTCACCCAGTACACACGGTACTGCATCCCAGTTGTGGTACGTACAGCTTGTGCTGCTGGCAGGCGTTTTGTGCAAAATCCCACCCTGAATATTAAAAACTTAGTGCTCAAAATGATCCTCAGGCATTACTCATAGTCAAACAGGAGTTGGACGTTGAGAACTACAGACTGTGTGCATATATCGTTCCAATACTTACAGGATTAACTGTTGTATTGATAATGTGGAATTCAACATTGTTAAGAAAACACAACAATTAATTGATTGTATTTATTATTTGGATATTGTGTTCCTTAACATTAAATGGACAGGTGATGTCTTATGAAAAGAGTAACAGTTGTCATACTGAGGATTTATATTCAAATGCTAAACATTAGCTGTTACGTGCATCATAACATTGGAACAATATACTTCTTTAATATTATTTCAATACAGACACAGCATGAAAGGCAGTCTGAGTTGTAGCAATATTCTAGAGATTATTGTCACAACGGAAACTAACATTAACTAACTGGCATGACAGTTTCATGCTGCACAAGAGACACAAACTGTTAAGAACACGTGCAAAAAAACAGTATGTCTATAAGCTGAAATTACAGTGTGTTCAGAAAAGATGGAATTTCAGTCTTTGAATACTTTGCTATGTTAAATGTACTGAACAAGCAAGTGTGTTAATCAACTGTGTTATATGTTAAGTTATATAGTACATGAATGCAGGAGTTGTACAATCTATTCAAATTTATGACAAAGTATCTCTTTAAAGTGCATCATAGGTGACAGAGATTATCGACAGAATAATAAGAGAGTATTTTTATAATTACCACTTTAATATATGTGGCTTCGAATAGACATGTACGTCTAGTTAAAATATATGCAGAAAACACATAATATTTTCAGGCTTAAGACACGCAATACAGTTCAATTGTGACAATAATATATCTAAAGTAATTTTTCTATCTTTACAGAGCCATGTAAAAAGATGCACTGTCCATGCCACTGTGTTCACAGGCTCTAGCACAAGATAGATATTTTAACTGAGGAAACTGTTGCGCTTCAAGAGTGGGTTGACAAATTGACATCCCTCCTCAAGTGCAGCAGGCTACTATTAATCTTGTGATCGAGCCTGTGGACACAGCGCAGGTGGCAGTGCACCGACCAGCACTGCTTCACCTGCACCAACAGCAGCAAGCCTCCCTGAGCCACAATGAGCTGTCTCACAGCTCACCTGGTATCTCATCCCAGTGGCACAGCAGCTTCCACTTTGATCCGCCTGCACATAGTCTCCAACTTTTGTCCTTGATTGCTTGAACAGCAGCACACCTCTTGTTTAAATGGACATTTTTTTTTATTTAAAAGTTCAGAATATCTCTGGTTTTTCAAAAGTTGTTTACTTAAAGAATCATAGTTTTGGGTACAAATTTTATTTACATACTGTTGATTTATTTTTTGTGTGTATTTCTTTATTTTGTTATGTTAGAAAAATACATTTGTATACAAAGCAAAAGATTTAATATTTTCATAACTCTTTATTTTTTATATCATATTTTGGTATAAATAATGCAAAACATAAACATATCTTCTTACAAAAATCATTTGCTGCGTTTTATTCTACCTTGTGGGTGACATCTACTAAATATGCAGAATGACAGAATACTGCTTGTATTGATGTGGTTACTACAGTATCAGACATGAAGTTCTATTATTGACTATTGACATTGTGCCAGCCTCATGTTAATCTCTTCTTTACATAACTGGAGAGGTTAGCAATAGGCTGAACAATGTTTAACAGTGTTTGAAAGAATGTTAATATTATTATACCAATAAGGTACTACTAAAAATAGTGTTGATGATCACTTTATCTGCTTTTAAGGGCATCTGCGACTTGGTAACACCTTGTAGCATAGTATGACTGTAGTAGGTTATCACAAGACTGTTAACATAAACATTACCATGTGTTTTTGGCCACTTAGCAATAATGCCATTGCTTATGCAGTACAGCATAGCAACGAGATCAGAATAGAGAACAGTAAAACTATGAAATACATACTATTTATTATTACTGGTTTCAAAAAGGTATATTAATATTTATATGCTTAATATATATGTATGAAGTGAAGGTAGAGAGTAGAAGATGGAACAGCATGAACATCTGTAAGTCTGCTTCACACAAAGTTCATGCTACTTGGTGTGTTCTAGCACAATACTATCAGGAGTGCAAAGTCATGGTATGTGAAAGACCAGTACAATATGATTTGGTGTATCTCATACTAATGATAATTAGAACAAAATGAAAACCAATAAGAAGTATTTTGATGTGGGTAGAATAACAAATTTATATGAATCAGGTGATGTCAGTGCAAGTGTAATACACTTGTGCCAGCAACATATGATTCGGTGTGTGACACACACAGAGTAGGTGTGACAGTAAAAAACAGTAATATGTATGCATATCTTCATACACTGTGAAATGCAGATGATCAGACATGTTGAGTGAGAGTTTTGTATGGCCATGGTACCACTAGATC